>VNWY01000028.1:0-129686 GCA_009869845.1 Pseudachorutes palmiensis | reverse complement strand
TATAGAGGGATTTATCCCCCTATAGAGGGATTTATCCCTCAATACGGGGTTCTGATCCCTCTATAAGGGGATCTTTGCCGCACTCCAAGATCCCCCTATAGAGGGTTATCTCACACTGATTGAAGGTTAGGTTTGAAGATGGGTCAAATCGGTGCATCCTAACTAGTGCAAAATAGCGTTTCCCTCCCAAAGGTGCACTTTCTGCATTTGGTAAGGCGTCGGACCATTTCTCAACAAGTCGCGGTGGTTGGATAGACGAGTGTGGAACACAAAATCCATTAATTAGCGACGCAAGGTCACTAATAATTTGGAACTATTGACTATTTAAAGGTCAAAGGTCTTTTTCAGAAATGCTATTTAATACAGTCTAACATTTTTTCTCTATTCATTTCCTAACGGTTCTTTTGACATGTAGAAACCGGATTCATAATAAGTAAATGTTCCGTTTCTTCCTTTATAAATCATTCCTTACGCAGTTCATATGAGATCTAACTTCTTGGCAAACGAAAAGTTTACTGAAGATGAATTTTATTTATTAATTTCAGAACCTCTGAAAAATTCCACGGGTATGAAGCCAACGGGAGTGCAAAAGTTCCTGGAAGTGGAGGCACGGGAAGTGATGGTGGCAGATCTGACACGCCTGGTTTCATAAACGTCCCAGAACCAAGTCCTTTGAGTGAAGAACAAATCAAACTCGTATCTGCAAAAGTGGCAGAAATGAATCTTGAACAGGTATATTTTCGTTCAATTTTTCACGGATGCGAGTATATTTAGACATGAAAACGAGACAACTAAAGTCTCGAATCGGAATATTTTTTCATAATTCGTTTAATTCATGAAATACCACTTCAGAAGGAAGTGGTAAAGCGGCACTTTTCCCCTTAATCCGGATGGAGTAGTTTCTGATATGAATTCGATCTGATGCTTTTTAGTGTCTATAAACAAACGCCGACAAGATAGTATTTCGCATATGAAAATGATACTTCTAAAGTTGCAATTTACAAGCTCCTCTCCTCTCGTGTAGTCCATAATATCACATGATAAAAAAACTTTTGCTCTTTTCCTAATTGCTCCCTTTTGTTTATTTCAGAAAATTTACAACGAAGAGAAGTTTGGGCCGATTACGGACAATTCTTTTGTTTTAGTAATCCAAGTTCATACCCGTGTTGAGTACCTCACGCTTTTGATCGAGAGCCTTTCTCATGTTCAACTCGTTGAAAATGCGCTCATCATCTTTTCCCATGATGTCTTTGTGCCAGAACTGAATGAAGCCATCCAAAATATTGACTTTACCAGAGTCATGCAAATATTTTATCCGACTTCTATCCAGCTTAATCCTCACAAGTTCCCTGGTGACAGTCCAGACGATTGTCCACGTGATATTTCCCTAGTGAAGTAAGTCGTTCAACTCTCTGCTTATCGCACTTCCCTGTATGGCTTCTCTAATGAAAACTATGGAGATTATTGACTTGGAACTTCTAGACAGAAAACAGACGGCATTGTTGAAAGTGGCATCTGGCTATATGACTCCAATTACACCCCAGTAGAATATTAATCAGAATTTGCCAATGCTCAACTGGTGATTGGAACTTATTCGGCTGGAGAATGAATTGTTTGAATGAATGTGCAAAATGCATAACCCTGCTCCAATTATTCAATTCCAAAGTTTGTAAAAATGTGGAACCCACGGCAGTATAATAATAGTGAAAGCGTCCCTACTTCGTTGTATTAAGCGATATTGTATGTTTTAATATGTTATGTGATATATTATGATATGATGTTAATATAATATGTTTTAATTATAATCAAAATTAATATTTTATCTTTCAGGGCCCGTGTTCAAAAGTGCCGAAATGCCGAGCATCCCGATGGTTATGGCCACTATCGTGAGGCACGCTACACACAAACCAAACATCATTGGTGGTGGAAAGCAAATTATGTATTTAGTAGCGTTTTGGCCTTGCAGAATTACTCAGGTACAAAGCCAGTTTCAAGCTACATGGATTATTACGAGGACTTTCCAAACTTTTATAATTGAATAATGACTCTTATTTTAAACTGCCCGTAGGTGTAGTAACATTCCTCGAGGAAGATCATTATGTCACACCAGACTCCTTATGGGTTCTCAATCTAATGGAAACGCTGATGACCCGGAACTTATGCAAAGGCTGCAATCTTTTATCATTGGGGACGTACCTGAAAACGTGGAACATTCGCTCTTCTCACGATAGTGTAATTGTCATTCATTTGTAACAATAATATCCGCCCTTTGAAGAAATGTTGAATAGCTAGCAATCTAACATTATGCAAATTCAGCCTGGTTTAATTAAGGCCTTCATCATTTGTATGTGGTCTGAATTTCCAGCTGCTATATTAATTTCCAATTCCCAATTAAGTAGGTCACTTTAATTATACCTCGTTAACCTCCACTTAACGCCCAGTCAGCTAAAAAGATTTCATTTTTTCAGGACAAATTCCATTTTTGCCAACTTGAATATAGAAATTTTCATTAAGCCCCAATCCATTATGAACGACTGGAATTTGCAACGTCAACTCTAATTTTAAATTATTTTTTCCAGGCCATTGTAACCAATTGGATTTCGAGTAAGCATAACATGGGGATGGGTTTCAACCGGACTCTATGGAACAGCTTGAAGGCATGCGCTAAGACGTTTTGCCAGTATGATGACTACAACTGGGATTGGAGCCTGTTGGATTTATCATACAACTGCCTTAAAACACCGCTTACTGTGTTATATTCCAAAGCTCCTAGGATTTTCCACATCGGAGATTGGTGAGTGTGATAATTTCTCAAGGTAAACGTGGATGCTAATTTCTTTTTTTTATAGTGGAGTGCACCATAAGAAAAAGAAATGTGATCCTGCGACTGCTGCAGCTGGAATTGACAAGGTTGTCAGGCAGCACCAGTCACTGCTATTTCCAGACACGATGTCAGTCGAAGTTCTCAACGGGAAGAAGTTGAGACTGAAAAAAGGGAACGGTGGGTGGGGAGATATTCGGGATATTCAGCTATGCCTAAGTTTCTAAGAATTCCGGCCCAGCATTCCAGTGTATGGATTCTCTAAAGATACGCTTCGGAGGCAGTCAAATGCAACGCCCATTCAACGCAAAACGTGATACGAATTATTCAACCTTCTGTTGAACGGATCAAAAGACATCGAGATTTAAAAAAACTGAAGAATTGCTAAGTTTACAACAAGCTTATGTCGAAACTAGTCTCCACTTTACTTTGTCGTAACTGCCGAAAATAGTACCATCGACCAGATAAGTTTTGAATGTTCTAAACAAATGGAAGGTGCTTCTGTGTATATGGGTTTATCCTTTCAAAATGCATTTATAACGTGGGAGGCAAACGTACAAATCAATCTTCAAAGCATTTATGCAAAAAAAACTATCCACTCCTGTGACTGATTCCTTACTTAGTTTTTGTATGAAAAGAGCTAAGATCTGTTACTAATGATGTGCCTCGATGTTTTTTGGATTTCAATGTTTTTTGTGAATTTGAATAGCGTTTTCGGGTACAAAATTTTAGTTGAACATCGAAGGCCACAACTTATAAATTCTCGAGTCACCTTAATGAATTATTGGGTGAAGATCCTCACTAATGTTTAACTAGTCAGTACTCACCCGGAGCCTTTAACATTCCTGATTCAATCCTTAACTTAACAATAATTATTGATGATGGAGTACAATCAATTACCTTTGAATTCATACTCATAGCCCATTAGCTACCACGTGGAAGTGACTTATTCAGCGCAATAAAAAAAATATGGATGCAACATTTATTATTTGTCTAAGCTCTAATTCAAATCGGCAGAAAAATTTGTGAAAATCGAGATGGGACGCGCTCTATGGCGGTGTGAAGAGTGGACGCTTAAGGGCGCGTCGGGCGCTTAGGGACAAGGTCATCCTTCGAGAGGCATTTCGGATAGCTCCAAGGTCCATTGATTTGCTTGCAAATCAAGCCTTCAACACATTCTTCATCCGAGCTGCAAGAAGTTCCTCGTCCCGAGCTTTTTGGCTTGATGCAAGTATAATCATGTGAGCAAATGAATCCACTTGCGCAGTTCTCTGTTGATTGACAGATTTCGCTGTCTCCGGAGAGTGGCTTGGCTGGGTTGGTACAAACTCCATTGACACAGGACATGTCCTTCCCGTGACAATCGATTTTGACCCCATTGGATTCCCCACATGGTCCAAACTGTGAGACAGAGCAGTTGAAATTCCCTTCGTAGTTCCTGACTTCCCAGACATTTGCTCTTCCGTCAGCAATATGTTGCATTTCACACTTGCATGATAGCTGTGGAGAATCGTAGCCTTCGCACTGCAGATTCAGGCCGCCGGAGAACGCGCAGGCGTTGCAGCTGTCAACCTTGAAGCGGTAAGCGTCCTTGACCGTCTTTGTCTTATCATTTGGATCCCTGCATCGGTTTTCAATGCAAGCAAATCCATCAGTGCAGCCAACCTTGACAGCTCCGTTGACCCCACAGTGGCCATACTTGGAGCTGAGACACTGTTTTGTCTCCTTATTCCAGCTAAGGTGGTAGATGGAGCTGATAGTTTGAGAGCACTTGCATTTGTTAACGTTGTAGTAGCAGGCAAGGGCTAGTTCTCTGCCGCCGTTGATGTAGCAGTCCTGTGCTTCTTCGCAATTTGATCCTTCCAGAAATCCGTCGTTGTCGTCCGCTGACACCAAAATGTCACCCAAGAGTCCAACCAAAAAGATACAAAGGAGTAGCCGCTTCATATCCAAAGCTACAAGTAAAACTTTCTTTCCCAAATTAAAATGTTGGGGTGTTGGCTTGTGTGGTTGCGTCGTCTTCAAAGTCAAGATGGGGAATGATGCTGTGAATAACTATGGAACTTTCGTTATATTCGTTCAATCTCTCAAGTAATTCTCACTTCTCACCTTCGCTTTTGGCAATAACAAAAGGGCTATATAGCAAAAAATTTAGCAAGCGTGCACACTGGTGTGCACACGTTTAACAAATGAAGCTCAGATGACAAAATTAGTGGTGCCGTGGTTGGACTTTAACTGGGAAGCATAGCTTGAGAACCATCCCATTCTTCTGGGAATCGTCATTCTTCTTTCTTCTAATGAACGCGTACTTAAATTGGTCTGTCCTTGGGCTAGAAGTGAAAACAATTAACAAAAGAACCTTTTGTCGTTGTGAACAAGAGAAGAATTTAATCTGGATTACGTGGAATTAAACTCGAGCTTATTAAGCCAATTAATTCTAATTTACATTTCCAGTGTCCGAGAAAAGTTTTTATAAAAACAAAAAACTTTTCAGCTCATCCAATCAAGTCCAAGCGTCTAATAACTCGCGATGACGTAAAAAAAGAATCTGCTTTTGCACAGGTGCTTTTCGACTTATTGGGAAACCAATTGCATCTGGAATCCCCATTTGGGAAAATGATTTATGGAAACTTTTGCAAAAAAAATAACTAAATAAATTGCAAAAAGTAGGAAAATAGAAACGCTTTTTAGACGAATTTTTCGTCTCTCTTCGCCCTACAACATTTACCGGCGGAAAAAGCGGCAATTTCGAATCCAATTTTGAAAGTTTGTGAATATTTTGGAAGCAATTTTTTTCTCAAATCGGATTTTAGAATGACGAATCTGGTGAGTCGAGGTTGTTAGATTTCTGACAAGAGGAAGGTCATCAGAGGTCATTGAAATTTTCACAGTCAGCTGGAGGAAGGGAATCACGAGATTGGGTTGTCAGGTCACTTTGAAAGTTGTCATCTCGATACTTACTTTGTCAACCCCACCTTGTGTCCGGCATATGGGAGCAATCTGACCAGTCCTGAATCACTGGTCCACTGGTCCTTATTTTCTGCACATAATTTGTTTCTGGTAAGGAATCCATTACATTATGACTCAATGACGTGGTAATCATGACTGTCATTCTAACCGATTGTTTTTGTTTGTCATTAGTTTTGTGGTTGTTTTCGGACGATCCTGTCCAGTTTTGTTTTGCATCATCTGATTAATTCCAAATGTGATAAATTGGGCTCAGAATGGACTTCAATGAGATTTCCAGACGTCTTTATCGCTACTTTGAACTTGTTACTTATACGTAAGTAAATCTACAAGTTTTTCCTCGAGTTACGTGATATACTGAATATAATGGTGATGATGATATAACTGAGGCTTTACTTTTTCTTTAGATACCGAAGGGTTTTCTTCGTCTCTGTTGCACTGTTCTTGCTCATCTGGGTATTCGGGACTCGGTTCTTATCATACGATAGTTATCGACCGGCAGGTGGTACGTTTCATTTTGTTATCTACTCATTATTTTCTAGTCTCTGGTTTAATTGGTCACGTTCAAATTACAAGGGACTCTTTTAGATCCAATAGACGAATGCTTGCACAATTATCTTTATCGACTGAAGCATGAAGTCAGTCGATTTGACACAATCGTCCAGCATGTGCCAAGATATCCGGAGGAGCTGAATTTTCTACCTTATGTGGGGAACGGATATATTGGGGCAGTAATAGTGGAGGAATCTACGATTCACATTAAAGTCAAGGTTTGTTCATTTACAAGTAACGATTATGGATTTACTGAAAGTTTTTAATTTGATGTAATATTGGTGATTCTTAGAATGGTCGTGTGCTGTCATTGCCTTTACCATTTCGTCCTATTGTTCGCGCTGCCATCACAGATGAAAGCTCAAGACGAGAGGCTTTTGTTACGCAGTATGCTCGGGGAATGGTACAACATATTTCCTGCATTCAGCGAGATGAGTCGGATTCTTTGGTCATTCTTAGCAAGTTTTATGCTCATCGAACATTTCCTAGTATTTTTGAACAAGATATCACTATCAGCAATCCTAGTCAGAAAGATGCAATTGTACAATTCGAGCAGCTCGGGTGGACTGGTGATCCACCGTTCAAGTCGGAACTCAAAAAGTAAGTTTTAAATTATAATAGGATTTACCATTAAATGTTAATTTTAATGTTTTCTGTAATTGGTTACAGGATTCAAAACGGGGACGACGAACTTACATTTGTCGTAGGGAAAGGAATTATCCAATCAAGCAAAGGCCTGGTTGGTGTTGCAGTGGCTTACACAAAGGTTCCTAACGCCGTCGAGGTAATAACACGAGGCATTATAACTGAACGCTGACTTAAAATTTATTTTAATTTAGGTAAAGGCCAAGTCATCGTTATCATATAGATTCATCATGGCTATTAATTACGGCTTCATTGGATCAAAACGAGACTTCAATAATATCGATCAGGCTCTCCTTAATAAATCTGAACTGGTAAGGCATACTTTAACATGATTAGTTTTTAGTGCTGACTCAACTATCTATCAGGAACTCAAACGCGTCCTTGGATTGAACACACACAACTTCCAATCTCTTCATGAAAACGCTTGGGGAAGCCTTTGGACGACTGGATTTTCAATCAGTACTTCAAAGGCTGTGGATGCCTTAAATGGGGATACAATCAATGCCACAATTTATTATATCTTATCCCAAGTACGAGCACCACTCCATGAAGTAAATGTTCCATCGACGGAAGTCGCTGAAGCAAACGCTATTCTGAACTACTCTGAAGGATGTTATGGAGGTCATCATACACTGTGAGTACCGAATACCTATTCAAAATCCACAACCATTTATCCATAAACTAATTAGCAATTTTGTTCCCATTTCAGCCAAGCTAAGAATTTGTGGTCCACATTTCGAACTGAACGAGAAATCGTTGAAGTTGCCAATTTGTGGCTTTTGACGTTGCAACGATTGGTAAGTACTGAACAATTAAGAATGCGAGGAACAGGATGAATGAAAAACAAATTGTTTTATAGGGTTGCCACAATCTTCTAAAGGCTGGGGCCAGTGGTGTGGTTCAAGGGATGGTTCTTAGCTTCGGTGGTCTTAAGTTTAGCAACTATCATTTGGAATTCAATACCGAGCCTAAAGACTTACACAGGGATTATCACTTCAGGTACGTTGTATACAATTTATACGTGTTTTATACATTTGGCTAAGTTTCTATAAATGGTCTTTTTGACTAACTCAGGCGAATCGCTTATGGAAACAGTACTCATGTCAACATCAGTGTCACTGTGGGGTCAAATAATAAAGCTGTGATCTTCGCCGCTCTGGACCGTAGTGATAAGGAGTACTTTGCATGTGATGCTGGTTGCTTGGATACCCCGGTGCAGTTGGGACCTGTGAAACGACAGTTCCCTGTCAAACTAACTGATCCCGTGACTTCAATTCTGTACATCACATCGGACCGTAGTCACATTGAAGAGTTGCGGCTTTCCATTCATGTCAAAGAAGTGCAAGAAGGTAACGTTTTATACTGCCTCTTTATATCTCATCGTTGACTAATTGATTTGTTTTACAGCACCTGCCCATGAGAACCATGTGCTGTCAATGCACAAGCATGGAAGTGGATACGGCACCATGTCAACGTTTTTCTGGATCTCAATCTCCCTCATCATTATCGTGTTTCATCTCTTTCTTTTCCATTTAGTCTACACCGAGTATTTCGGTACTGCAGAGAAATTCAGAACTCGATGAGAATTTGATTTCAGAATAGTTCAGCTCTATAAAGACACTTGGTAGTGCAGAAGCAGTTTCTGGGGTAAACCAAAATGGATCTGCTTCTGCGCTCGGCCATCTTTTTTTTAACAAAGTGTCTTGTGGCTGAACTATTCTGATCAATCAAATTGCTAGCATTGGTGAACTCTAATCAATAATTCCAGGACTTAATTAAATTTGTTGAGGTTAAATTGGAAGATTCCATAGATTTTTTCAAGATCTGCCTTTAGCAAAAGAGTTCTGGGACCAATAATACTTGCTGTGCAGATAACTTTTATTTCTTTTAAGTCTGATTAAAGGCTTCGAGTTTACTTGTTATGCAAACCATTCAAAATACATGTCAAAATTGCCTTCATTTAATATACCTTGTAGAATCTGCTGATCGTCCCGTGTAATTCTAGGGCAGCTCCATACTCGCAAGACTCGTAGATAGTTTTCAACGCTCACGAGTGTTTCCAGTAGGTTGAATTCTACATTCTGACAATCATCCAGTGTCAATCGGCAAAGTTGACTCATTGGATTTGTCTTTAAAAATTGTCAATTTAATTCGCTATTTTTTTCAATGACAAAACCTTACCGTCCAAATGCTACGTAACAGTTGTAGCGACACGGCGCTTGATTTTTTCACTAGCAAATTAGTCAGCTTAGTAGAATGAGCGAGGAGCGTCATGAGCACATTTGTGGTCGCATTTACTGTTCTGTTGTCAAACCAAAGTTCCAAAACTGAAAGTTCGGAGAAAAGCTCGTTTGAGGAACGCCCATCATTCCGAATTTCAAATTGTTCCACATCACTAAGTGCAATTTTCTTGAGATTCGGACATGACCACCCGAGACCTGGAATTGCGGAAGTAACTAAATTCCCAATTATTTTAGAAATAATTGTACTTACTGAACAAGTCAATGGTCTTAAACTTTGTGAGTATTAAATTTTCCAATTTTGGGCCGCATATTTGTAGCAGCGGAAGTATTCCTTCGTCATAATCACAAGTAAGTCCGCTTCCATTGGCAATTGTTAACGTTTTTAGCTTCTCGAAAGACATGAACCTGTAGAGGGTTTCATTGTTCATCGATGCATTACTCACTGACACGACCTTAAGCGAAAATAAGTAAAACGGATAAATGAATTCTTCAAGCAAATTCGAGGTAGGTACCTCGGCAGCTGGACATAGAGTTGCGGCATTGGAAATGCTCTCGGGATTCAGAGATGGCAGGGTTGAAAACAGCGAGCGGAGATGCAACATCATTTTCGGCTCTGCTACCAAACGTGCATCAAAGTGCTCAAATACCTGTAGAATTCCAAAAGTAAGGTAAACATTTATTTTGCAAAATGGTAGCAGCTGCTGTCATCGGAAATTCAAATTTTGTTATGTTTTACATGTTTTAAAGAGAGAAGCTTTTCTCTTTAAAAAAAACTTGCCTTGAATATTTTATCAAAGTCAAAGTCAATCAATTGTGGCAAATACTGGATAACATGCAGAGCTCCAACCCAGGTCACACGAGTTTCAGCAATCAGCAGCCTCTTCAGATTCCGACATTTTTTAATATCAGCGCCACACATCTGGCTACCGCAAAGGTACATGAGCCCTTTGTCACTCACTGGAGTAGAAATTAGGTTCAGTTCAGTCAGGTTCGGACAGTGCAGGGACAAAACTAATAGGACCTTAGACCAAATTATTTTCATAAATTAGACTTGGAATGCAATTAAGAAGGCATTTCCCAAGTCCCGTTTGCTTTCTCTTTGCTCCCGAAGGTTCTTTCACTTGTAAGAAATTATTTACCGACTTGCCTCATCCGTAACTGAAGTCATCTGTAGGTTGATGGAAACAAGCTGAGGTAGAGATGGAATGATTTTTAGAAATTCACTGGGATCGATGTGTCTGTTATAACCGAAATTAACGTGCTGAAGACTCTGAAATTATTAATTAAATTATCCATCACAGTTAGGAATCGGTCGTTTCGGTGTTCTACAATCTACAAGTTTACTTTGCATCTTTGGAGAAAGTAGAGTCCGTAGTAGATTTCTCCAGTGCCGAAACCAAGGTTGAGCTTACGTAATTGCTCGTGAAGAAGATGATGGAAAAACTTTCTTGTCAACGATCTCGTCGAACCAATAATATCCAGGAGATCTTCCAGGAGTGTAGACGCTGAAAAAATACCCATGGGAGTTTTGATTTAATTTTCAATCCACAAATTAAAAAATAATTGCTTTGAAACTGTGTCAACGAAATGCAAGGTGTAAAATTGAAAAAATGGAACTTGTACTCTTCTTAATTTTAAAATCTAAGAGTGAAAGCGGGTGAAAGTTTCATATTTTTTCCCAAATGCAGAACCAAAATGTCAAAGAATGATGTCAAAGAACCAAATTGCAGATTGAAAGGAGAAAGAGTAAATGAGTAAACGTAGCGCTGAACGGTGAGATCGGTAAGCATATGGAGAATATCATTTTTAAATTATTACAAGCATATTAAAGTGTTTCAGAAATTGAATCTTTTCTGTAAGGGATTAAGTTTTGATTTCGTGTCAACTCTGGAATGAATAAAGGACCTGCTGAACTGTTCTTTGTCACTCCCCTACCGTTGAAATGACTTGGATGTTTTTCCTTCAATTTCTGTTACTCTGCTGAAAGGGAAATGTCGTTCACACACTTCGATATCCGAAGCACACCAAGTCATCGGGGGGAGCTGGAGTCTGTTTCCAGATCAAACACAAATCTCACGCTTATACAACTTTTCCAGAGGAAAGGGGAAAGTCTCCATTTGAAAAATTCTGAACGAACATGAAAAGGAGAGTCTCAAAGATCACTTGCTGCGTCCCTCGACTTGTCAAGGAAAATTATAATTGTCTTTGGAAAATGGTACATTATGGATCATGGCTAAAGAGCAACCAGGAACATGAAACAACACCAAAGTGATCCAGGAATTTTGCCAAGCGTGTTTTCCAAAGGTAGATGTTGGAATTGAGCTCCATAAGATATTGGAGATAGACAAAATTACAATTATTTTATGTTTTGCTGCACAAATCAT
This sequence comes from Pseudachorutes palmiensis, assembly GCA_009869845.1. NCBI lineage: Eukaryota > Metazoa > Arthropoda > Collembola > Poduromorpha > Neanuridae > Pseudachorutes > Pseudachorutes palmiensis. The sequence continues at coordinate 118,074 of VNWY01000028.1, read as the reverse complement.
CATTGCTTGAGAGGAAATTGGTTGAGGTGGTCATTGACTCTGGTCTTCCTTTCATTTTATAATCCAAAGGTATATAAAATGATTCGGAATTTTAGATGGAAACAGATCTCCTGATGCGGACTTTCAACAGCCAACCAAACCAGCAACCCCTTGAAGCTATAATTCTCCTTCTTCGTCAACTTAATCTTCATTGCAAAAACGGAGTAATAATGTACTATTAGGGTTTATAAACCGAAGGAGCTCCGGGTGTCATTAAAACTGAAGACATCATGATCATGTGTGTACCAGAACCAGGCGAAACCAAGCTCATTGAACGCTTATCCTGATGTAAGGAAGAATGCTCCTAATGAATCCCTGACGGGAGATCCATTCATACCATTTCAATCATTCTCAATTAATTATTTCCAACATTCGGGCATTGGGAATTCAACTCTGCAAAAATTCCCATCATTTCCCTCCTTTACATTTCTCGGATGATTTCTAGAGGCTTTGGTTAAAGAAAATCTACTGCAGGAAATATTCGTCGGCATTATGTAAATCTACGCGCAAATAAACGATAGAGCATTGATGCAGCAGAGATGTATTAAGTGACATCATACTCCTTAGTTTGGTTAGCGTTTCTTGGAGTGACGTCGGAGACGCAAGGGCAAAGACCATTGCCTGCAGCAATTGCAGATAATTTATTTTTTGTGTTCCCAAGTCTTCCAAGTGCGATGACTTTTCCTTATTTTCATCAGCCGCAATTTGGTTTTCACATGGGAAGCTTCCAACAAGGATTGACGAACTGAACCAAAGAACTGAAGAAAATCATAAGTTTCGGGGGATGAAGGGAACGAACTCTGTGCAAATAATTCAAGCGCAGACAGCAGAAGCAGGACCATATTAAGTTCCACATACACGCATTCTCCTTTACTATTAGGAATAGTCTTTTGTATCAACTTTCTTGCTTTTGTTTCCCATCGAATAAAATGTAATTCTGCTCTATCCCAAGTTCAAGGTGAGTTCCTCACTCCTTATTACGAAGTAGAAGTCATTGCACTCCTTTTACCTTATCAAATTCACCTCAACCAAAGAACTTGTAAAGACCCTGTGCAAAATAATATGCCAAAATGTCATGCTCAAATGCCTATTGATACCAGCTTCAAAAGACCCTAGCGAAATATATCCAAAATTACATTAGACAATGTCCAATCCATCCCAGAGAGAAAGAACACAGAAACGTCATCCCCCGAAATCAACTTTTGGAAGCATTTTACCATTTGGAAATAATTATTGAAAATTGATTTACAAAGAAAAACATACGCAAGTGCTCGAAAGGTCCTTTGACGTTTAAATATTCGTTTGATTCAATAAGGTCGTTCATTTCCTGAAACGTGTCACATCCATAGCAGATCTTGTCCCAATGCTGAGCAATAGACAAAATGGCCACTTTCCTCAACGTCTTGGGTTCCTTTTTCAACGGCATAATTTAAAATGGTAGCTGTTTTCTTCCACTTGGAAATATCCTCTGTGTAGTTATCACTAGACTGAATCTGCACAACAGAAGCGGTTACATCCTTGAGCTTATTTAAAAAGCAAAGCTATTATTAGCATAGGGGTCTGAATCTTGTGAAGATTGTTTCATCCGCGTTTTTTTTAAATTTCAAAGGAAGCAGCACTGAGGATGTTGAAATTTAAAAACCAAAAAGAAAGTAAAGACTTTCACCATAGACTTTACTTGGATGCTAATTACCTTACTTTGTTTAGATTATAATGACATAGGTGGAGGGCTTAATTAATGTATTAAAGTTTATTCATTTTTATGGTGTTCCTATATTCTCACACGTTATACACCATTGTTATATAAAACACATTTTATTCCAATTTGTCCAACCTAATTAAAGTCTTTCCTATGAAAGTTCCGTGTAGCAACGCTTATGGAAACGTACAATGGGAATGAACTTTGCCAGGAATTACTGTAGCTGCTAGTAGGCTTAATTAGAGACAATGTTTAGTAACCTAAAGTACACTTTAGAAAGGGTGAAAGTTTTAAAAGCCATGGAGAAAGTAAAAGTCAACTAAAGGAAAAAGTCAGGAGCGTGTAATGAAAGTTCTTTGGTTATAAAATCCATTCTAAGAATTGGTTGCTAATGTGTCGCAACATTTGAAATGTTAAAATCTGTTGAATGTTGAGAATATTGAAAGTTTCATGGGAGGGGTTGACATAAATATTGAAACATGGGATTGACAAAGATCTTCCAATTCAGGACAAATTGAATATAGAAGCTGATTTTGTATAGTGAAATTCTCCAGAATTGATGTGCTGGAAATTGGCTGAATTTATGCTAAAAATGTTATTACATGCATATGAATTTTAGTGTGAATGTATTGTGTGTGTGTTGTGCTTCGGGGTTGTTATGAAGAGAGCACGAGCAGATAGCACAGAACTTCTTCTGGCTTTGGTTTTCACCTCGTCTTTTCATCTCGTCGCGTTCCAGGGATCTCAGTTTGCAATTGTTACTTGGGAGGAGCAGACGAAGGGTGATTCTCCCAAAAGCATCCCCCGAAAGAAAAATTCCAAAAGCATTTCCAAAAGGATTTCCAGGGAAGTTCCCATCCTGGAAAAAAAATGGAACTTGGAGTAGCTACTGTCATAGGAAACTGCCGGGCTGCCAATCCAATAGAATAAGGAGCAAAGAGAGCAGATTGCTCCAAGTCTTTCAGTTCAGTATGTGACCTTTAACAGAACAAAGTTAAAAAAGGGAGCAGCACATTTCAAATTCATGCTGACTGGAGAGTAGCTATGAATCCATCACTTTGTTCTTTCTTCCAAACAGTCGGAGAGTGAAAGGTTGGAATACAAAGTGAAAAGTGAAAGGAAGTTGGAAGAGGCTGGTGGAGTCGGCAATGGCAGCCGGACCGGCAGACGCTTTCTCGGCAACACCATGCGGGTTCAGTTGCTACGATCGAGAATTGATTTCAGCTGCAGCTGACAATCTATGGTCGTCAAATGTTGTCGCCACAGCGTCAACAGGTGCATCTTGGGTAGATGACGTCGACGTCGGCGGGATCCCACCACATCATCACATCGGAAATAATTCAGGGCAGCAACATTCCCAGCATTTCAATAATCATATCCTCCCGCATCATCATCAGAATGGAAGCTCACAAATTCAATCATCGCCTGACTCATTAGAAAAACGGATTGAGGAACTTAAGCGTCAGTTTCATCGTGGGCGTCAACTTCAAGTGAAGCATCTTCCTCGTGAATGTACCGAAGAGGTTAGTGCCCTCTCTCCTCAATTTGTAGGTAGTGTAATACGTTTCAATGACATTTTCCCTACTGCTGGGATGAAGCAGTGATCCCATGAGAAAATAAGGAAAGTTCGCATGGGTATTGGTTGGAGACAATTACGTGTCCAATGCTCATCATTACATTGGATCTGGATCACAACCTGTGCCTTTAATTAAATTGTAATTTTCACCGGAGGGAGGTGAACTCTTACTCCATATCACTGGCTAAATTGTTTCAGTTTCCCCGCAGCCTTTGTCACTAATATATTCCCAGTCTGAATCCGCAGCTTTTCTGCCCATTTTTATTCAGCTCTTGCTTCAATATTGATGAGATCCGAGCCGTTGTAGAAAGGGATTAATTCACTGCTTACAGAAGCGTATAACCGTTTTCCATAATAATTAAAATCTAGGATGTTTTAATTTTTCATTAAAACCGACTAATTTCCGTGCTGCTCCTGCCAGCTTCCTTGGAAGAATCAAAAGAAGAGCTATGACGGAGGAAGGCCTCTTTTACAAAGTTTCTTTCTTCCAAGATGATGCTTGACAAGGAAGAACGTCAAGAAAGTACAAATGAAATTATAAAAGGAACGGGAGCATTATGCCCTTTGCCAAGACTCTACTCCACTGATGTATGAATTTAATTTTGGGTTTGATGGGAATGCCGACGTCTGTCGTTCATTAGGTTAATACTCTCTTCTGCCAAATTGTATAACATGAATATTTCAACAGGCAAGGACATTGCCATTGTTGGCCCTATTGTTTCTAACAAACAGATAACAAGGCAGGTCTTAATGGATCTCAGGTGAGAGATCCAAAAAGAAAAATCTTCACGGCCTCACTGCCTTCAGAAGCTCCTCACTGGAAGGGGTTTCAACAATGCCCCGTCCATTTTGCGCTTATTCTTTCCAAGCAGTGTTTTTTCTGCATTCCCATAATGTAACACTGATTCCCAACACCCCGTCTTCTGCAAGTTGATGCTTGAGGCAATCAATTTAGTTATTCTGCATACCTTTCTGCTATGTCTTAAGATTTAGAATCCCAGAGGTCAGTGAGCTCTCCAAGGTGAGATTCATCTCTGCACACACGCAGGAATCAACACTCCATTTTTACAAGTACATCACATTCGCAAAAGAATAAACCCTTTAAAAACCCCTTTAAATCACATTAAAAAGGGTGGAGAATTACATTATACACACACTAACCCTCATTTAACTGTCTAAATCAAATTAAAGGACAATTTATTCCCCATTTCATCAAGAAATAAACCTTTCTCCTCTCTATTTTTCTGCCATTTAATTTACAAGATTTCTTTCCAACCAGTCATTGTCTTGAACAAAGTCTGGAATTTAATTAGGAAAGGTTTTGGGGGAAGTTATGGATTGTGAATTTGGTTTTTCCGCTGAAAAGGCTAAGAAGTGGAAGGGATTGTCAGCGGACGTTTTGAAATTGTGGTTGTTGGATTAAGTCCATTCATAGCCTTTAGTTGGTCTCAGTAAAGTTTCATTTGAAATCCCATGGCTGGAGAGGGACCGCAGGAGTCCCTGTCATATAATTAGGAGAAATATGGAGACTTGAAGTTGGTTGGATGTGGCTGATGATGATGATGAAGATAGGGTGAAAGGAGAGAAAGCAGGAGCCACAGGAGGATTAACTTCTTCCTAGTTAATTGAAACCTGACGAAGGAAGTTGCTGGCAAGAATGAATGACACATTGGGACTGCGAAGCTTAAATTACATAGAGATATACTTTACTATAGTTAGTACAACAATCAACCTTCTCCAGTTTTAGACTGCGAACGGATTTCGTCAACAACTCTACTGGAGACTTCCATTGATCCAGCATCTCTTATGACATCGAAATATTAACCACTGTTGAAGGAGAAAGTTGTTTACAACTAAACATGAAACTTTGATTAATTAAGGGAAAGCATTATGTAACTAACACGGGGGAATGTGTGGATGAAATATTAATACAAATAAGTATCAAAGGTAACTTTCGAGGAGTTCAGGTTATAGACTCCAATTTCTATAAATCAAGTAAACACCATTAGGATTCGGAATCCGTTGAAGTTGTATCTCCTTCCATATGGGAAACTTCAGTTGTCTCCATGACTTATTAAAAGAGGCGCCTACCCGAGTATAACTTGGCTGAAGAGACTTTTGTGTTGGGCTGTCCTTATTGTTTGGAAAGGAAAGGTTCTCTGGAACTTTCTCGTAGCAAAAGAATCTCGAGGAGAAAGTATTTTAATTCATGTCACGTCTTTTCAACTTCCGCCGCCATGAAAACCACAGTGGTGTTACGCAGGGTGTGATGATGATGTTCTTTTTCTTCTTCAGCTTCACTGAATTCCAGAGTCACAATTAGATACATCTGACAACTGGAAATAATACAATAAATAACAAAATATCAAATTCATATCCAGGAATTTATTCACCAATATTCTATGTGGAATTCTCAATGACTTTTGAGATTTGACATGTGGGCTTTACTCTGCAAAAGAAATCAACCGCAATAATCCCTTTTGTTATGTTTTCTTCTGTTTTACGCAATGTGTCAAGGGCGATACACGCTGCTTTTGAGACTTGAACTTTGTAACGTTGTTGCTTTCATTTTTCCGTAGTTGAACCTAGGCTGGGAACTCGAGTGCTTGTCTATCTGTTTAAAACAAAAGACACTTAGGCTTATGTCGAGGGTAAAAGGAAATCGAAGCGGTGCTGAAAGCTTCCCTATAAATTGGAAATAGTGATGCCTCTCTTCAGTACGACATACACAAAAGTAAGACTAACCTTTCACAAAAAGTTAGGGAAAAGGAAAGTGTTGACATTATTTTTAAATGGAAAGTGGCCGACTTCCTTTCCTCCCGTTAAAAGTAAAGGTTCTTTCGAGATGAACGGAAAGGTCACGACGACAGTTCGTCCTTCCTTCCGCGCATGAGTTGAAGGATGTCGCCTCCAAAAATATTCCGGGCTTTAGCAAATAGCACGTGTCTTCTTTAAATTCTAATAAAATTCCAACGCCTTAGGGCCAAATATCCCCATGCAATCCCGCAATCTGCAATCACAACGAAGAAAGTATTTGTCCATTGCCCTGAATATTATACCAAAATTCAATAAATCTCTGTGCATATATTGGGAATTTGTTTAAAAGTTTTCCGGGTTGGGTGGTTTCCCATTTGTCGAAACGAGTAGCATAAATGGAATTCCTGCTGCTCCTAATGTCTGGAGTGAGTGGCGTGTACTTTCTTTGCTTTCACTTTCCAATGTTGAATAGGAATTGTGTACCCTGAGATGCTTTATAGTGGAGCACATGGAAGATATCCAGTACGATATGACACGATTCGAATTGCTTCCCTTTCCTCTCGTCGCCTAAAGGACTACAATCTAATCTATTAACACACTCCCTTATGCATATCCAGCAGCAGTCACTCGTCCTTTCCCATGTTATGTTCAACCGCCGCCGGTGACATAATGCCCTTTGTGAAATTATAATGTTATCTACTGACGGCTTCACCGCCTGCCCAGTTTAGAACTACTCTTGTAATCCTCAAAATTTACGTCGAGCCTCAATTAGCAAAGAGGGAATGAAGCACAGGAAGAAATGCTTGCGTTACAGTGAAAGCATTTCCTTCTGTAGAGCAGAGAAACCACAGCTTCTGCCTCGTCATCCCATATTCAATTTTACTGGACGCTTTCACTTAGGCTGATGAAAGCCTAAAAATTATCTAGAATTCAATCAATCTTGCCAACCTGCATGTGGGTATCGATTCCATTGTATTTTTCCCTGTCTCTAAAGAAATAGCCTACATAATTCTGGCTCATGGGAATGGAAGTGAAATCAGGTTCGACCTCATGCTGACCAAGAGGATTCAAGACTACTGGAATGACAAATGGAACTTCATTCTTCTAACTTTGTTCCCTAATTCACTTTCCAAAATAAAGCCATGGGACTTTCTACAATGCCAATGCACAAAAGGAATTTTTCTATTAATTAGTCGTTTATACTCTGATGAATGTGACACACGCTTTCACCTGAATTTTGTACTTATAAAACTCGCCTCTATAAATCATTCTTTCAATTTATTAGCAAATTCATTTTTCAACATAATAAAGTTTAGACTAGGAAATGGGAGAAGAGCCAAGTTTACTTCAATTAAATTCAGCAAAAGTTGTATTCGCTGTTTAACTTTTTTTTAATAATCAATCATATCTGTGGGATCTTAGTAAATTATAAAATTAATATAAATTAATTGACACATGTATGCAAGGAAGCTGTAAAACACGAACCACTTTGTCTGAATGTGGTTTCTAAGAACTAGGAATTCCATCAATATTAATTTAGATTTGGGCGGTGTCAGAGTGAAGAAAACTGATGTAATATTTGACAGTTTTGCGGTGTGTTAAAGCATCGTAGAAAGGAAAGGGAAATTGTGGATTTCCAGGAAGGCTGTCAAGCGTGCATGGAATAATTTCTACTAATAAGCCTTTTGTTCTCCAGCAGAAATCCTGTTTACATAAAGACTCCTCTTCTGCTAATCCAAAAGTGGATTCACACATGATAGCTCCCTTATCACTTTCCTAATATGCATGTCATAAACACAAGACCGAAATAATAACTTTCTCCACAAGCAGATTAAAATTAATTTCCTACTTATATTTATAGATTCAAAATCAAAGGTACGCATTTCTGCAATTCCGGGAAATCTTTCCCTTCCTCGTGCGTAAACTTGAATGAAATCTTTTTTTTATCATTAATTCAAAAATAGGAATATGGCGGAATGTTGAAAACAGTATTTTCCTAAGGGCTCATCAACTCGACAGCAGCGAGGTATTTCCTCGTAGAATTAGTAAATCCCTGGATTTTGGTTATAACGCAAGCACGATTGATTACTAACTATTTATACAAAAGATGCTCAGACTGGTATCGCTTTCTCCCTTCGTCACCAAACAACCGCAAACGTGATCTTTCCCAAAACCACAATCCCATAATGAGTGCCGTCACAGGAATTTGAGACCAAAAAATACCAGAAGCTTCATCATTAGAAGACTCCTTCTGTGAAATCGGAAACGAAGTTTGGATATGGAATTTACACTTGGAGAAAGTACCTGAAGTAAGCTGCTGCAGGGAGTCAGTTTCCAAGCAAATTCGAATCCTTGTTTTGTCAATTAATTAAACTGGATTTAAGAGCATTATCGGAACATTAGATTTTAAATATGTAGGTTGTGACAATTAAAATCGGAGGAAGGCGAAAGACCTCTTATCTGTAACGAAGAAAAAGATTCTTTGCCGTAGAGATTTGGATCAGAGCACTTACAGCATTTGGAATATATTTTACAATGGGATACAAAAGTACAGTTTGGCAAATAGCTTGATTTGAATAATAACTCTGTTTAGCACTCCTTTGAGGAAGGACTTATTTCCACAAACTGTAACAATGAGAGTTATTAGTGGTGGAACCGTTTCATAATTTCCTTTGCAGCGTAGTTGGTTCACATTACAATGCTTTCCCAGGTACCGCTAGATAATAAAGGAAGCTGTGAGCATCCTATTGTTGACTTTGGGATTCTCATGTCGTCAAGCAAATGCGAAAGACAAGTGCAATTTTATAACTGTTGACGGCAGAATTGCCAACTTAATTATAACCTTTATGTAAAAATCCTGGTTTAATCTTCACCGTGTTTACCGTGTATTTTGCCAACTAACAAAGTGTCATATTTTAAAAAGTTAATGATCTGTTGAGCCTGTTGGATGTTGTGAGTCTATGGGCCCGTGGCTTACAAGTTTATTTGACATTAGCTTTCGCGGGGATAAAGAAAAATATCTTGATTCTGTATAACAGCAGGGTAGGTTTATGTTGCCAGTGGAATGATGATGCATCCCCAAAGTTAAGTTGGCAATGAGTTATAACATTAACTTCTGTAATAACAAAATTATTAGATTTTCCTCATCCGATTCTGGAGTCTAGACAAAGTTCGGCCGCGGTGAACTTTTACCAGCGAAGAAGAGAAAGCTGAGATTCCTTTGATTAATGAGTGTCTATAACCCCAGTTATGAGCAGTGTATATTTCTTCAAATAAAAATACAAACGGCGTAATACTAAAGCATATTGGCAGTAAAGGGCCAATGAAGCTGCAGATTGGGGTGCTATTTACCATTCCTTGACGTCATTGGGATAGTTTTCTGTCCAGTTTGGATCTCATGGTCACATGGAAAATAAAAGGATTTAATTGGACTCTGCTTGAGCTCAAGTTTTCATTTCGATTGCTTTCAACGAATGTTTATTTTTCTTTGCTGTTGACCACACACGCTTGTGCTTGTAAGATTTCACCAATCAACTAAACGTGACGAAGGCTAACAAAGTCAAGCTCACATCTAATTGTATTTGATCTCAAAGAGAAAGCATTTTGCTCTTAATTACTTCCTCGCATTCCAATGGTTTCTCTGGTACGGTCACTATTTGTAGTTTTCATTCATTTCCTTTTTTCAATTTGGGACATTTTGCTCTTTGCCAAATGAGACACGTTGTCATGCTAAATAGGTCTGATTTTTTTGACTTTTTGGGTTGACTCAATTTACATTTTCAAACGGAGGTGCTTTCACTCCTTGAGGAAGCTGACTTTAATTTATTGCTTCTCGTTGAAAGGTTGTGTTTGCTCCTTTTTCCCCCTGGAGCTCCAAAGATCGAGACAGAAGTGAATCTTTTAGAGGAGGATAAATCCGGAAGACTTGAGTATTGTATAGTAGCAGGAAACAAGGAATTATGCTCTTTACTTGTATACAAAACTACAGAAGAAAGAATTTAGTGAAGGAAAACTGATATGTAAGGATTGGATAACATGACTACAAATTGTTTCTATGTCGGAGAAGATATCTTGACATGAGTTAAGGGCTTCCCCATCCTGTCCGGAATTAAACTTTCTCCGAACTTAAAAAAACGGACCCTGTGAAAGGATTTTTCAGATGAATTCATATTCAGAATTCACAGCATCACCTCAGATTTGAAGATTCTTGTCATAAGAGCATTGTACACAAAGGAAGGGAAAGTGTAGAGCAGACACTGACTTTCTTACATTACCTTCATTCAATGTGACAACTTCCTTTCACATTGGTTCACATTCGGAGAAACAAAATCCAACAGAGTGTTAATTTGAATTCCACAATTGGAGTGAAAAGCTTTCTTTCTCCGAGGTCCCAAGGGACCTTGGCGTCGTAAAATCAGAAAATCCATTCTCCTTATATGGCAGATTTAAAAAGGAAAAATAATTCCTCATTTTCCCCACACCCACTAAACGGAGAGATGGATTTTGAAAATTGGCAATGCCTGTTAGCTTTGGAATTTAGAAATAGAGCATAGAGCACCGTGTTTTTGATTCGGAGTTGTTCTCTAACGGCAGGGAAGACCACCGTTGTCATTTGACTAAAAGCCATCTCATCTGGCAATAATAATAGGGAAAGGGAGGAGGTTTCTAAAATAAATTGTTTTGTCATGCTCGAAGAATACTGGAAGAATCGTAGAATGAATTCCCGAGTTGCTCCCTATTGCGATATCTCGTAACCCAGCTTTAGAAGATGAGGTTTCCACGTGCCATGGCAAATTTTCAGTCACTGTCGAATAGGAAAAGGGCAAAAAGACGACGGTGGTGGTTTGGAGCTCCTTGAAAATGTTGATATGCTGATGTGTGTACGGGAGGATGTATTTTCGGACAGAAAAACTTATTCTGTTCTCACTCCACTCCCGAATCTCTATTATTCCTTCTTATACAGAACTCCAGTCACCTAAAATAACCATATGAAATGACACGACTCCCTTCCTACAGAAATGGATTGAATTGACAAGGCTTCACTTCAAATTCAAAGAGTATAAAAATCCAAGGAGAAAGTAAAGCCATGGTGACACAGAGGCAGGAGGGAAAGAGGGAGTTCAGGTGAGTTTGCTTTCACCGGCCTCCTCTTTCTCCTTTCCCTCTTTTGATTCTTGTCTTCACAAATCCAAATTCAATAGGAGAAAAATATCTAAAACTCTTTCGACATCGTTGGGTTTCTTATAAAGGTCAAATAATTGCCTGTTGCTTCTCATTCTATCACCATATACAAGAAGACGGCTTGACCTCCAATTAGTCAGACAAATGGGACTCTGACTTTTGACTTTTTCTAAATTCTCCAAACCCTGCAACTACAATCCAAACGCATCCCAATGCAACAGTACTATAGAAAAATATATCCCAGCCAAATCCATGTCCCAACGTAAGAGACAATAAATTGAATTGGAATTTAGTCAACCGTCTGCTCAAATATTTGTATAAATCCATGCAAACCCTGTAATCTAAAATTAGGAAAAGTCGCACACTTTAGATTTTATTTTTGATGTTGCACGCTATACTACCGGGGGAATCTGGGGTAGCCCATTTATCAAAGTTCTTATCATTAACACCATCTGGGATTTTGTAATTGTAAGAATAATATCAACTCATCTATGTCTGTACACCGTCGGCGTCTCCTGCAATAAAACAAAACTTCAAACACTCTGAAAATTATACGACGCTCAAAGTTAAAAAAGTCTGTCAATATTTTATGGCTGAGAGAACACTTTCATGCTCACTACTGCCTGCGTTTGTTGTTGACGTGTGACATGTAAATTATTCCACCTAAGCTATTTTACTCAATCAGATCAGACTTTGAATTTTTCGTGTTTGGAATTGTTTTGAATTTTTAAAAGTGCGGACCATTTTTTCCGCAAGCTGGTGGCGGTATTTGAAGTCCAATGATGGCCACCATACCTTGAATTTTGGATATTATGAGCCTCTGTAACTTTTTTCAAGACGTCTCATCATAAATATGAGGGACAGCCGAAAAAGAAAAGGCGGAAGCTGCAGCAACAATATTCATCGGAAGCTGCCTCAGGGTTAAGGGTTATAAAATTAAAAAGGCTTAAAGACTGAAGGGCTTTTTAATCTAAATTCCCGATTTTCCTGGTGGAATCTTATAGAAATCTTTCCTAATCTTGTAGAATATCAAAGAGAATATGGTTGATGGATGCGTCTCGCTTACTATTCCTTTCGTCAGTTTTCCCAACGCATTTTGTTTCAAGATGCTAATCTCCATGTGTACTTGACTCCGGCACTCATTCATTCATGAGACTTTGAGATACAAAACAGAAGCTAGCTTTGACAAAACTTGGAAGGCAAGGGCTGCTGTCAAGATGAAATTATACACAAGCACCCCCCGGTCAAAACATACTTAACTGATCGAGTATTCAAGGTATCCGTTACTCAAGGTCAACTTCATGGATTCTTTACTTCAGGGCAAGCTGGAGGCAATTCAACTTTGGCCATGATGGATAATTTCAACACATCTTGATTAGCACTTGGGCAGTGGGTGTACTAATAGCTGCATTGCAGATTCATTATACTGAGCGACCACAGATATGTCCAGGGTGGATGATCAATTGTTATAGGAAGTGGAGGTCATGCTTTCTCTAATGGACTTTCTCTTCACATAAACGCAGAAGGACAGTGTGGTATGCCTTGTGTGGAAGAGTGGGACGGAATTTCCATAGTAATTTGACTTCCGAACCAAATGTCGCATGACTGACTAATGCCAGCATCAATAGCTTTCCCTTTAACAAAAGAACCTTCCGAATGCGTCTCTTCCAGAATTCTGGTGCGACTGTACCAAAGGTGTACAACAGAACCAGGTTATCCGTATGGAAAGCAGGAGAGTCAGAGAAAGCAATTTTCCGTTTCCAAATTAGAATTTTAATTCAGTATCCATTGAATGAAACGAGACTTCAAAGGGATCTCTGGTCCTTCTCTGGGGAAAGACCTGGTTAAAAGTTGCACTTCGTGCAACCAAGTTCAGGTGAAACGAGAATGGATTTAATAAAACTACTACCATAGCAGTTCCAATGCGCCTTTTATACATTGTACATGATTGATTCCAAATTGGAGCTTTATCAGTTTCTCAATAGTTTCCAAAGATATGGTTCGAATCATTTCAAAGAGATTTCTGTATATATAAATCAAGTTTTTCCTTTTGATTTCGTCAGGAAGACAACTATTACGGATTCAATTTGGACACAAGTGTTGCAGAAAGTAGAAAAAAGTGGCGAAATGCTTTTGATGTTTGCTTTCGGCTCAAATTGAAAAAGGAGACTAAAAGAGAAACAGCGGGGGTTTCGCTAAGGTTAAATCAAGCGAAGGGAGAAAGTCAAAGATAAAAATTCCGTTCTGCCTTTAACTTTCTCTTCAAAACAGATGACAGAAAATAAACAAAAAAACGCTCCATATATTCAAACGGTCTTGGGAACTGCACAAGGGAAAGAAATTGAAATCTCTAGAAATAATTCGGTCCAATTTAAATCCGCATTCCCCTATAATTGGCTTAACTTTAATTACAGGGAATATATAACTAACGATTTATGCACAAAATCCGGTTTGGAATAAATCTGGAGTTGAGCATGGAAGAATTCTGATTTGGTTTTAATCCAGCGACGTTATACCCACAGAAAGTCGCATAAGAATAACGGATTAGAGAAGAGCTCTTTTCATCGAAAGGATTTTTGCATTTTCTTCGTCTTTAGCTGCTCACCCAGCTACCAAGCGCTGTTGCTAGAGTCTAAATCCACCTCTATTCGCCCTGAAGAAAGGTTTTAATTAAATAGGCTGAGAAGATGGTGGAATTTTTCATGAAATCTTAATATAAATACTTGACGAGTTGAGAGATTTCCAAGGCTGATAAAACTCGGCCAAAGTCGCGTGTGATTTTTCCCTCTTCATTCTGAATTTTCCGATTGTTGTCTGAATCAATAAAAATCCAATGCAACAAGGTCTGAAAAGCAACTGTTGCTCCTTCCCTTCGGTTAAATTGAAACTAAAAGTCCGGAAGCGGGGTTAGGATGACGCTTATTATGTAAACTTCTAGGCGAATCCTATTGGGACTTGAGTTATGTTGTTCCCATGATTTCCTTTCAGCCGGGATTCATTCTGCTTGTGATCTTATCCCATGTGAAACTGTTCCTGGGTTTCGTTTGCTTTTTTTTTCAAGCCCCGACAGGACAAGCTTGTGCCAAGATGTCAGAAAGCCAAAGACTAATTGCGGTTGAAAGAGCAACAATATTTGTGGATATAATTCTCTTTTCCCCGGCACGGCGTAAGACGACGTCGGGACTTATTTAAATATCGCCATTCCCTTGGCATATGATGATTTGTGCTTCTTTAAATAGTTAAATCCTTTCCGCTCATCTTCAAAGGGGCAATGCCGGAATCCGGAATCCTGGGTCTTGGCAAATCTGAATTTTGAATGTGCTCACATCTTCCCGTGTGTCTAAGAATAGACGCTTGTCTTCTGTTGACAATTGCTGTTGTCTAGAGCAGTTTACTTTACCACAAACTATGTTTGCTGAGACTTGCAACTTTCGCAAACCTTGGATTTGGGCTATTTGAATTCACTCGTAGGAAAGCTGCTTCTACCAAATGGAGCATTTTGTTTTTATCAAGTTGATTTTCAGTTAACCTTACAACGTACTTGCATTTAGTACGGCTGGTTGACTTCCTTTGTAAGAACGGAATTTTCCCCTTCATGTGTGATTGATCATCTTAGGGGGGAAAATTCGGAGCGAACTCCTTTTGGGTTTTGGCCGGTGTATGTTTTTCGCCTTCTCCGTACTTTTCCAGTTCCATTATCAATTACATAAAAATAATAATATTTTCAGTGTCAGTGCTTTTAGTAAAGTCATCATCGTCTATGGAATTCCTTCCCCCTGAATGCTCCTTTGAGTAGCCTTACTAATAGCATTAATTCTTTGAGCAGCGAGGAAAGGAACGGAAAGAAAGGGGCGCGCTTCCTCTTGTATCGACTTTCTCCTCACGCTCTTCTGACTTTTTCTTTCCTTGTAGGAAAATAAAAGATCTTCCTTCCGGGATCTCCAATCTGAAACTCCTTACGATAAAGTCTACAACTGATGACACTCTTGGGTTTAGGTTGAAAGGGATATTTCTCCTATTCAGCATTCTCCCAATAAATTTTTGATTCGAAGAGAGATGCATTTTGCACATATATTGATTGGGAAAATGGGGATATTAAATGTAAAATGCTGAACGGAAGAGAGAATAGTTGGACAACTGGGTTGGTGTAATCACAAAGTCGTAGGTATTCTTGTATGAAATTGGACTTCCGGGAATACGTATGGCGGTGGTTGAATGAAGCTAGAGAAATTGAATCTCGAAGCTTCCTTCAACACTTCATTTCCTCTTCACCATATCCAGTATAAAAGTGAAAGCAACTTGTTGCTAGGAAGGAACAAGTGCTACAGCTTAGGCATTAGATTTCTTGCCTATTATTTCACGTGTCGCTGCTCCCAAGGAAAGACTCAAAGTTTATAACTTTCACTTGACAAAGTTCCCCATCACCACTACACCATTTCAATTTGTACCTTCTCGTATGTCACATTTGGTATTACATTTGTGCCAGGTGAATAAATTAAATGGGATCGGATATAAAGTTTAGGTCGAGGGAACGGTGAATTGAGCAGTGCCGCAATGAAACAAGGACCCTTCACTTTATTACTTTCTTTCATTCACACCACAAGAGAAAATCAAAGTATTCTTGTAAACTTTTTTGAGCCACTCTCAATTTCCAATTGTCCTATTTTCTTTTAAAACAACTGGAATAAAACCTTAGTAAACATTTCCTTTTTCACTCAAAGTAAATCTCTGGTCGATACGGAATGAGAGCATTGTAGCGCTTCCTTGACAAAGAGTCTTTGGAATCCCATGTAAAGTTCAATAGAACTAGCAACTGTAGTAGGGAAATAAATAACACGTGTTTTGTTTTATACATTCAAAATCACAACAGAAAATCACATTGTATGAATGGAAACCATACTTTTGACTTCATTCATATTTTCTATAAACTATAGACACCAAGGGCACTAAATTAAATTCCATTCTTATGAATTAAATTCTGACTATAAGACACTCCGCCTGTTTTCCCATTTGCATTTGAGGGTTTTCTTCGTAAACGACTCATAACGCTTCACTTAAATTCCAAAGAAAATTCAGATACAAAAATAAGATGAAGTTTCTTCTTTGGTTCTTAGAAATAGAGAAAGCAAGGCGCCCTTGTTAACTAGAGCGAAGGCTACTTAAACACATTCGACAAACAAGGGAAACTTTTATCGTTTCTTTTCACTCGAATTCAAGGGTGAAAAAATACAAGTTTTCCCTCGGAAGAGACAAAATGGAAAGTTGGAAATATGGAAAACCATCTTTTGATGAAAGTTAACAAGAAAGGAATACTTATGGGGAGAGAAATAAATTTTAATGCAGAGAAAATATTCATTCCACATAATAAATGTTCGTCGTGGTGGATTGGATTTCAGTCAAAGAGAAAGTTTTTTCTTCCAGATCTCATTTGAAGTTGAGAAAGTTTCAATGTGATTGAATGCATGAAAAGGAAAATTCGAGTTAGTTTTTAAATGAAAATTGCGAGACGAAAAACGAGCGTCGTTGATACAAGCCCCTGCTTCATTTCACCGGATCCAATCCACCAGAACTTTTTGACTTTTGGGTTTCTCCGCTGGCTCGTGTTTCTACAAAACATTTGAAATAATTTGAGACCCTTGATTTAATGATGTTAAAGTTTGCATTCCATGGAAGTATTTAATTTCAACTTGGCAAAAGTTAAGTCCAGCTTAAACCAAGTTTGCATTTGTGGAAATAGCCTAGGCGAAGTAGCAAAAGTGCACGTCCACGTCCGTGACAGTAATCAGTCATTCCGTTGATTTGCTGTAGCCTGGAACTTTATATTTGGAAGACACGAGAGATTGAGAATATCCTTGATTGTTATCTCTGTCTTGAATTGCAAATGATTGGATGGAATTAATACAGAGGTGGTACGAAGTATCCATTATCGGAGCGTCAAATTACCTTCAGCCGAAAAATAAAAAAGAGAAAGGTCTCCTAAAAACTGTTTTTCATGATGAAAGAAAGGAGACACGCGTCGTCTAATAAATGTCAGCATTCCGTCTTCAATCAATGTTGCGAAATCTGCTTTGGTTGGATGTCACATCGAAGGGAAGCCGCCTGAGACTCAAATCTGGACTAATAATCCTATCTGAATTCATGGGAAGACTCGCTCTGATCTTTGTCGAGAAAGAATATCTCCATCAAAACTAATCAAAAGTCTACATGGAAAAAATAGATTGATCAAATACACATATGAATGCAGTCCTCGTTTTATTCTGTGATTCTAAAACACCGTTCCAAATTCTTATTAGAGATTTAAGTAAATAGCAAGCCTATAATTTCCTAATGGTTTTCCATATCTCCTTTGGTCTTGTATAGTGAATGCAAAAAGCAGTAATTCCTATAATCTCGAAAACCTTTGAATGCTTCAAATCTTTGAAAAATTGGAAAGTAATTACTTCCAAAGGACTTACATTGGGGATTATTCTAGAGGAACATGGGAGGTTCATTTTCTATATGGATTATTTCCAAGAGAAGCTCGGATTTCATCTTCAACGTGACACAAAAATTCCTTTCAATTTCTTACTCCGCAGAACAAATCTAAATCCAGGACTCATCGCTACCAAACCATTAAAGCATCCAGTTCTTTTGCATCAACTTAAATCAAAGCAGTCATTTCATTTCATTTCCTTGCAGCTCTAGAAATCCACTACCGCATGAATCCAAATGGGAAAATCAAAGCAGTCTTTCATTGCTAAATTCAAGGCCAGTATTAGTTGGATTAGAGAAATCTCGGAAATTCATTCCTAGCTCTCTCTTGTGCTTTCACCATAGAATTAAGTTCACACAAAGAAGCGACAGTCTCCCCTTCATTTCCGGATTCAGTGGATTTTGACCATTTAAACTTCCCTTATACGTCAAAAATAAGGTCATCCAATCCCATCCAATTTTCTCTCGAGTTCCGTGATTTTTAACTCTCAGGTGAATTGAAAGGGAAAGCCTGATTATCCGAATTCCATATGCGTGTTCACTCTGAGGGATCACCCAAATTCATAATCAACAGAACAGAAGGACAAACTGGATTTGTGCCAACATAGTCTCCAGCTTTCTTTCATCGCACTCATATTTCGAAAAAATTATGAATCAGCACGAAAGAAAATTGTGCACTCTAAAACAAGGGTTTTAAAAACCAGAGTAAAGATCTGGTGGATTATTCACACTCCTTGTGACCATTTTTCCAAATTCAACCGTCTCTTTCAAAACTTTTGTTCAAGAAATTAAGGAATTTTGTGGGTACAATAAACAAAAGAAATTATAGACAGAGGATGATGAAATGGGATTAATTTGGCAAGACATGCTGCAACATGTCTTTTGCCAGTACATATGTTTCTCTTCCCAACTTTTTGAGAGCACTTGGGAAAATGAAAGTTGTGAATATGAGTGAAAGCAAACCATTTTTCATCTCATTTCCTGTTGCTTAAACTGCAGTTTATAAAAGCTTCTGTTTACTTTGACAAGGCTAAGTGGCACATCCGGTGGAGTCTTGGAGAAAGATCCTTGTCAATATTAATTGGCACTGGTTCCAATTTCTTCCTTACGTATGTCTGCTCTTCAAAAAAAAACTAGCTACCCAATTTTACTAGTTTCTCTTGAAGCCAGAAAAAGTGTTAAATAAATCGGATTAGGCCAATTAAAAATTGGCAAGTCTTTACTTTTCTCTTACGATCACATAAAACTAGGAATAATTACGACGCCTTCGGATTCACATGCGAAAAAAACACGAGTTGTTAACTGTGAAAACATTGACAATAATTTCTAATCTAATTTCAATTAAGAGAGGAGACGAGGCTTTCATAAGTTTTAATTGTAAGCGAGTGTGTATAATAACTAGCGTGAGGCACGTTGTTCATTGTTTATGCTGCAAAAAAGTGACGCAAAAATACAGTTACTTTGTCTAAACAATGGCACCGGTATAGGTCCCAGTTAGAAATTGTTTGATTGATAAGTTGGTTCCAGGAATCTTAGGATTCCTCTGGTCCCGTATTAGGAATACCGTATCCTTAAGAATGTAATTAGCATTTAGACAAAGTACTGTGATTGAAGGGACCGTGCGGAGAGTGGCATGTGGTTGAAATCATCCATCTGGATATGCCCATGCTATTTTACGACTTGTTCAACCAAGCACTTCAGATTTATTTCTCCGCTACGTTACAACTGACGTTTGGCATGGTCTCATAACGTGTAATACTTTCAGCTAGGCACTAAGGATAATTCGCATTTAATTCGCTACCCCTCTTCCGGTTGTTGCGTGCCCAATTAAATACCATTTCCGAAGCTCAATGCTTCCTTGCTGTTCCATTTCAATAAACTCATTCAAACTCGTTCAGAATCTTAAAATTAATCTTGCACTCTTAAGTCTGAAATCTAAAATGTTTTAATTACAAAATTCTATGAAGCCCGAATATTTCCATAGTTGAATTTGTAAGGCTCTTTGTCCTATAAACACCGCAGCAGCGCCTTAGATTCCAATTGAACTAAACAGAAACTAATTGTATAAATACTCCACAGCAACTGCCCACTCTGATAGCACTTTCGTTAGCACTTGAGAATCTTCACGTAACGAAATGGAGATTATTGTTACATTTCATGGAGAAAGTCCTTCAGCTTTTACTTTCACTTCGACTCCAGATTCACATGAATTCCCTGCCTTTAAGGTTTCAATTTATTATATTTTATTCTTAGACCAAATGCTGATTAGTAGGGGTACAATCGGGCGTTGTTTTTTAAACCTTAATTTAGGTAAGCAGGCCAGTTGGAGTGTTTGGGAAATTCTTACAGATGTTTTAATTCAGAAGACGTTGTCAGAGCCAGACTTGTCTCAGAGTTTATTTCCGTTCTGTCGCATTAGCTGCTTTTGTGTGTCCGAATTAATACATTGCCAAAAGCCAAGTCTGTTGTAGACTCTCGTTGGTGCGCTTGAAGATGTCTTTATCCTCGTACGTGCCATTAACTCCGAGAAAACACTAGGCACGCTCATACGATGCGTGTAATTGGTTTGTATAGGTAAAAGTGTCATATCCCTTGTCTTCTTCCCTGCTGGAACATAGGCTCCTCCATGTAATTATTTGATCCAGCACCAGCACTGTATAAGTGTTTTCTCTTTGAAATATAAAAGCAATGACGCTACGCCGTCAGTTCAGTGAGCAACTTAATATAGCATTGTCAGATTTCAGATGGAGAAAAGTTGGGGCTCTAAAGTTCTTTTTTCTAGAATGAGAGGACTTTCTCTTTGACACGTCTAATTAAAATCGTTGAGTTCGAGCTACTCCTTTTAAGTGAATTAAATCGCCCAATTCAATGGTGAAGTTGACTGCTTTAAATGTCATCCGTAAAAGAGTTCTCCCGGGGCTTGTGCTAAAGGGACACTTCTGGCTTAAGCTGTAAAAGGAAAAGGGGAAATATGAACTCAATTAAGACCGTGTTTTTGACTTTTACAAGGAAAATGAGACTTCTATTCCATCTCCTTTACTTTCCCTTTTTGAGTTTTATTCTGAGAAAGTTTTACATGATGAAACTAATTTGAATTTCTTGAGTCAATAGGTAAGAGATCGGAGAGCTGGGAAAAGTAGTAGAGGTTGTAATAGGACTACGGTTTATAATGGACTTCCAAACAAGGCTCAACCAGATGAAGTTTTTAGTATCGGAAACCTTCAGTTTACTCCAGTAGTGGAGAAAGTAGGAGAGAAAAGAAAGGCAAAAGGAGAAAGCAGACGCGTGTTTTCCAGTTCCTTTCCCCTCGTAAAGTTCACAAGTCCAATTCCGCCCTGTTCTCTCCAATAAACACAAACAAATGGAAACCACAAGGCTCTGAAATCAACAAGTAATTTCCTCTCCTTATTATTACCAGCTAAACTTCCGCAATTCAAGTCGCATTTCATACACACGACACACCACGTGGCTTTGTTCATCCGGAAACAAATTAAATGATAATTAGCGACTATATTGCCAATATATGAGCTCCGTTCTCCACGCTGAATTAAACACACTCCAGGCAACTTGGTGACAAATTAAATCTGAAGGCGAAGACGTTGTAGAACTTAAATTGAAGTTCTATTGCTCCCATGATTACCAAAATTCAATTGAAATTGAGTTTCACTTTTTAAGTATTTTGTTCGTCTGTATTTCTGGAGACAGGACTGGTGAGTGGTGTCCTTTTAAGTAAAAGAGGATGAGGATGGATTTACGTTGTTAAGCTTATAGTCTATTCAAAAATAAGAACATAACAAGAGAGTTGGAAATAGATGTTTTATTGCTGTCTACCACGATTTTAAAGGATTGGAATCAAATGTTTTTTAGAAAATGCACGGAGCACTTCCGCATGTTTTTCCCTCGAGGTGAATATTTTTAGAAATACGTCCGTCATATTTCAATAATTTCGCCTCCCGGCAAATGCGAAGGAATGAAAACCATTTGTCGCAAGACGGATATTCCCATCACATTTTATTTTCTGCGTTGGTGAGAAATAAACTTTTACTAATATACAGTTTAATAATTTCCCGTTAGTTAACATGTCAGAGTCAGGTGGCTTTATGGAATGGCATTAATTCAACTGTGAGTTCACGCATGGTCGTTAGTTTTGATGGGGATGTAATTGAAAATGAATGATGTGAATCACAAATGTCGCCATGAGCTTTAAAACTTTAAAAAGTTCTTGTAGACACACTCCGTGCTCATGCAGTAAGAAAGCGACATGGCGGCTGTTTGCAAAAGGCACATTTCAGTTTGATTTTAATCAGAGACACTAGGAGTAGTCCCGCAGTATAAGATTACAGTCTTTCAACCTGACAATTGCATCTTGTAATCATGCTCAAAAGACGTCTTCCATGACGGAGTTCTGTCGTCGTTTATCTTCTATTCCCTCATCTCACAATCAAGTTCATTCCTCCTGCATTCGATTCAATCCTCAACCCCTAATGCGGCCATGATGGTAATGACTTTGCCACGGAGGCCATTGACCGCGCCGGGATCTCTGAGAAGATCTTTTTTGCACACAGTAGTAAGTACATAGTGTGTTGTGCAGTTCTTGACATTGGCACAGGTGAGTTGATTGGAAGAATGAACTCTTCGCATACACTTAAAAGCACATTCATTCCTTCGGGCTAGTTCACAGCCATCTTTAGAAAGCACTTGAGTACATTTCAAAGGAGGCGAGGAATAACAGCATAAATTCAGTCCATCGCTTCAAGGCTCAAGGGAGGAATAACAAACGGGCGGGCGGATCCCTTTGAACCCAAAATTAAATTAAAATGACCAATAATCCAGGTTAAAGAAAAATTAAGGAAGCAGTGACTCATATTCGTCTGTAAATAAAACTTTTAATAAATATGTTGGTGTTTTTCTTTCACCAATGCTTCCCTTTCTCATAGAAATGCATGAGGGTTCAACTTTTCTTTGAAGCCGGGATTCCTTCAAGGACAAAACTAACGCCGGTTCACATGTAGATTAACATGTCCAAAGCTCTTTGACCCAGAAACACGGGGTCAAATTAAAATTCCATCTGAATTTCAGGCATTAAAGTGATATGGCTCTGAGTCTGCGCCTTTCAGCTTGTTTTGGTAAAGAGTGAAAACTTCAGATGTGCCAAATTGAACGGATTTAATATGATTGTCGTCGACTTTCATCTCATGAAGTGTTTAGCGCTTCACATTGTTAATGGGTGTTGGTCTTGATTACGAATCTGGTTTTAATGAGTGATGAGTTCAGTGTTTATAGCCTATGTCACTGAGGAATAAAATTAACAAGGATCGATAGCCCCGGTTGAAAACGATTTTGAGATTATATGACTGTCCTGAAGCATCGTAGTCCGTTGCAATCCTACCTCCGCATTGCTATATTTCTTCTGTAACGGACAAGCGGCTTGTAAAATGGCTAACCCGTTTGTATCGAAAACTGTCATGGATATATATTTAATGGAATTTGGCGATTCGGAATTGACAATCCTACGGTGTGCTCATGTAAACTCCTTTCCGAGAGCGTGGGAGACTGAAATGAAATTACATTTGTCAGAGTGCTCAACCAATGTTAAATGCATTTCCAATGTCTCGCTTCCTACTTAAGAATATAAAATCCAATCAGGGATTTCCACTCCTGGATTTACACTCCAATATATCCAAGAATAAAATGACGTCTGAATCCAGTGGAAATATATAATTTCTATATTGGTGAAAGTAGGAAGTGAAGAAAATAATAAATCCATACTGACGTGGTAAACTCATGTGTCTAGATGGATCTCAACTTGTCCAATATTATTAAAAAAACAAAAGGTGGTTGTATAAATATATTCCGAGGATGACACATTGTGTATCTTCTGCAAAAGGGAAAGAAGCGAACTCTTTATAATAAAAAGATTTGGATTAAATTGATCCCTGGAATTGTCTCGGGAGTTGAGACTTTTTCTGTGCAATGCGGGAGCAGAAACTTTCCGGGATTTTATTAGAATTTCTACATGCCTTAAGTTGATATGATGGGAACTGACGATTTGAAATATTTCTACTCCAAGGAAAAGCCAGAGCTTAACGAAAGTAGACATTTCATTATGGTTACTTTTCAGTTTTCAAGTGGAAAGGAACTTTCTCTTACTCAATCTCCAGTCGTTGAATATATGACATTTCCTTCTTTCAAAACGAGATTCATGAGAAGGAGAAAGTTCAACTTCTTCACCAAACGCGTCTTTGTTTCGGATCCATATGTCTCTCACATTAAAATTCAAATGGAATTCTTTGAGTATAGGAATGGCATTTCTGCAGTGACAACATAATTTGAAAACTCGTTATGATACTCGTAAAAGTTATATTTGTTTGAGAAAGGGCATAGCCTCAACAGAAGATGTTTGAATAACTATTCCACAATTCGAAAGACAACTTTTGTGATTTATTATTTGGACTTTTACCATTCCGATTTGACAATTCACATTTTCTATTGCAATTTCAGGAGTTACGAGAAGTCCTTGGGAAATGGGAGATTCAATCAGTTGGGATACAAGCTGGTTCTGCCCGAGTCGCACTTACGTCACCAGAGGTAATTAAATTCCTGCATTAATTTATTGCAACCATTTTAAAATAATTAGCCGGAAATGGATACACGGAAATAATAAAAGGGTGCTTAAATCCTATATGCTTGCCAAAGGCTAGTTTACGCGTTTTATTAAGAGATCCCGTCTTCATTAAAATCCCCAGACTTTAGAGTACACACAGACAATTCTTGTTTTGCTACTGAATAGCGTTTGTAATTTATGAAACAGGTTCTAGAGGATTGGGACCGGAATGCGGTGTTTACAGTCCGGGGTCAACGTGTCACCATTGTTCCCTCGCCTACAGAAATGCTCCTTTGCGTCGGTCGCCTTCCATTGTCTCAGAATGAACAACAGTTCACCGCCCTTGTTGGAGCCTACGGCGAAGTTAAACGAAGTTTCCTCATGATTAGTGAACGAACAGGTTCGATTTGGAAAATTATATATAAAATTTGTATGTAACTACTTTCTTTTCTATTCAGGTGAAAGTAAAGGATATGGCTTTGTGGAATATGTGACCAAGGAAGCAGCTCTCCAGGCCAAAAATGCGCTGGACGGGAGACAAATGCTTGATAACACTGCCGTCTGCGACTGGCTGGATTCTAGTCATATTACCCTTCGTTCCCTCCATTCCAAGTGCCTCTATGTGGACCAATTGCCCGCCAACTATAGGAACATGGGGGAATTTCGGCGAATTTTTAGCACGGTTGTCAACCCACCGTATTGCCAGGTATTACAAGCCACAAGGAAGAAATTAATGTCCTCATTTAGCCTCTCTTCCAATTTCTGTGCGGGCATTTGTTCCATAATGTTTAGACATCAAAGGTGCTGTTGGGGGGAAACTCTTTCCTCGGACTTTTCTCGTTAAAGAAGGGAGGCTTGATGAGCCATTTCCCACCCGTGAATTTGCTAAAGCTTTTCCGGGCTTAATAAATATGGGTTAAGGTTTAAAAGCTTAAATGAAAAAAAATGGAGCCGCGTAGTTAAGAGTAAGCGAACGTGTTTGTGAGTTCGTGAAACGTCACGTAGTTGTTAGTTGTTGCATTTATACTCTGAGGTACAAACTTGGAACGACTATTTTTAGTTTTGACTTTTCCCCAGTATCACATAAAAACAACTACAAGGCTTCCAGTGACTTCCAAAGTATGAAAGACAGGCAACTAGTCCCAGAGATGTATAGACGGGACGAAAACAATTTTCTCTCTGAACAAAGGGAAACGCCAAAGATTTCTTCCACTTTGTTCCTTTACGTAAACATAGCAAAGGAGGATTTAGGGCTTTTCATTTTACTTTCCGGGTAGGAAACTTAAAAGGACTATAAGAGCGACGAATGGACACAAGAGTCAACTTTGTCGTTACGGTCCAAATGTCCAATTGATTGGTTTTCCCTTTCTGTCTCGGACAGGAAGTCCATGGGAATAAATGAACGGAGAAAGAGTATTTATTTTCAACAAGAATTAGAAAAATTACACAAGGAAAAGAACATTTAATTTGTTTTCAGATAGCTTTGAAGAACGGATGCCCACAAGACTGGGGTCTTGTTGAATTCCTGGGCGAAGATGAAGCGGAGAAAACACAGCAAAGTCTTAATGGCTACATCATCCATGGTCGAAGAATTAGAATCGCGTATTACATCCCAGGAGTTCGAGCTATCAATCTCTACCTCAAATTACTCAATGATGGGGTAAGAAATCAAAATATTTGATTCTATTTTTCAAACTTTAGAAAATTTTTGAAAAATAGAACGTTTAGCTCTAAAAGGAGGTTGATATTCTCAAAATTGTTTTTTTTTATATCGTGGACCTTTTTCCTCCATGAAGCTTTAATTCTGTGTGAAAGTTGTTTAATAAAGTAGAAGGGAAAGTGTATAGGATTAGCGGAGGTTTTTCTGGATTAGACCGTGGCGGCGTTGGTGGGAAAGCGTATGCCCACATTTTTCTCGGTTGCACTTACTTTGAAAAGAAGAAGAAAAGTGTTTTATACATTTTGAAGAGGAGAAAAGAAAATTTTAGTTGACGCTTCCAGTAGTGTTCCTTGTGATGAAGAAAGTTTATAAAGAGCATAAGTAGAGGCGTTATTGTATTTCCTGTTCATAATTTGATTATCTCTTTATTGCGTTTCATATTTGCACTCAAAGTAATAATCTCGTTAACCCATGTATATATATTTTTTCTTCATTTCTCCAGGGAAATAATAAAGGAAGGAGTGCCCTTCTGCCAGATCCACCAGCACCCGCCGTATTTCAGCAACTGCAGAATCTCGCCAAGCAAAATCCAGTCTGTGAGTTTCCCATTTTTTAATTCCATTTCCATCTCTCCAGAGGCTAAGAGACACATTTGAATTAGCTTTGCCACATGATGAATAAACATCTTGGGCAAATAAAGGACCAATGCGCAACCATTCCTGGAGGGGAAAGAGAAAGCATATGGATCTTAGGATCCTTCTGTTTTCTTTTTCTTGGTTTAATTAATTGATTTCCTCAAGTAAATTCGTGACATTTACCCGCTCAAATGGAATTGCTCCATCCCCCAGGTGTTTGATAACACAATAATTAACCCGTGTAAATTGCTTCCTTTGGAACAACTTCTAACTGAATCCATACCCCTGTATTCCTAATTTGTTCTTTTTTTCCCTCCCCTCCTGTACTCTAATCAAATGGAGCAATTTTGTATTGGAACGATAAAACACTTTATGCTTTCACTTTCACCAATCTTTTTGCTTTCTCTGGCTCCCTCGTCGTCGTCAAATTGTTTCCGGAATGACGCCAACTTTCTCTCCACGTGTGTGTAAAATTGGGTTGACTCGTGATATTAGGATTTCCTCATTTCCAAGCTTGCTGTTCAGAAGGAAGCCAACAGTCGCCGGCCAAATTCCTACTAACATTTACCAATTTTAGACTTTAGTTCAATTTGAAACTCTTCGTTTTTTTATTTCATTCCATTCATCTTCCTTTTCTTCCAAATGTGCGTTCTGCTGTCTAAAATGCTTGCACGTCATTCTTCTAATACATGGCTCATGCCACGAAGTCACAGAGTAATTTAATTTTCAAATATTCTTCACACTGGCTTTAATGGTGCAGATAGAAACAAACATATGACATCGGAATGGAAATAAAATAAATTGACAGCACTTCCGGAGCTGTGTAAAAAATTCCATATTTCCAAAATGGAACTGACGTAAACGTTTATTTTTTGCAGTTGCGCAGAACCTTCAGAGTATCATTCTACAGCAAATCCAGGACGCACAGAAGGGTAAAAGGTCACCTAGTGAGCAACAAGGAAGCCGTAGTCAATTCCAAAAGGGTCAATTCCCCAACAATTTCAACAACAATAACAACTCCAATGCTCTCAAGAATGCCCACCACACGCTGGCACTTCTCCTTGCTACGCAACAAATGCAACAAAATGGCGGAGGAGAGAGTCCAAATAATGGCGGAAGTTTGTCACCGAATTCAAGCAGCTCCGCCTCATCCCCGCAAAGTCAACAGCAGCTCCTGTCCGCTTTGCAAGCTGTAAGCAAAGGAGACATGAACTTCTTATCCGGGATCCCAGGGATGAACAACGGTCCGAACGCACTGTCATCACTGCTAGGATTGGCATCTCCTAATGGAAGTTGTGGCGGGAGTGAAATGTCACTGGGTGGGTCAATGACCTCTCTCGTGGAAAACAGTACATCCCCTGGACTTACGAAATCAATGAGTTCTTCAAGCATTCCTCATGGATATCTCTCGTCTCCAGTGATGTTCCCTGGAGCCATGAACAATGTCCACTTGAACAATATAGGGATGCAAAAGGAAGCAGATCATTGGTCAACCTTTGGAAATAAACCCTCGAGGATGTGTACATTCGGAGGAAATGGACTCCACAAGGTAATTTTCCTTCTGCCAACTCCCACTTGAGTAATCAAAGCTCCGACAAATCTTTGGAGACGGCTCCCTAAAGCCCTATTTATTTTAAGTGTTTCTAATTACAATGTTCCGGAAAGATCAATACCAGATTGTTTATGTTATTGATAGCTCAGTGGCGTATTTGAAAGTGGCGTATTCCATTTACGACACTCGTCAGTGACTTTTGGAATATCAATTGGGATTAAAGGAGACATTATTCTTGACTCCTTCATGTCACAGGCTCAAATTCGAAAGGTTTATGTTTGCAAAGTCTTAGATTTTCTTGTATTCCTATTGACGAGCTGAAAGGCGTGAGCAGTGATGCCAAAAGAAAACAGGCAGCAGGGGTTGTTACACAGCTGCGGCAATAATGGCGACCATTAAGAGGATATTGAGAGTTCCACAGCCTCCGACACTACGGTTCCAGATTTATCATTTTATGATACAGTTTCCTCCTTGGATTAGATCCTAAGGATAAGGCAGAAGGAGAAGGAATAAGGCTTTGAGTGGGCAATCTTGGCTCAAGTTCCTAATAAGCTTTGCGATAATTTAAAATCATTTTGTCAGGACTTGTTTCTCTTTCAAGACTATAAAATCTTAATTGGATTTTCTGTTTGTTTTCTTAGAGCCCACTTCTTCCAAATCCATCAAACTCACCAATGTTGGATATTCCGATGGAAACAAATGCACCAAAGTCCCCGTCATCATCCAGTGATCCACTTCAAGCAGTTTGGTACTCGTTATTTGGACATTCCACTCCACCGGATACTGGGCCAAGCACTCCAGGAAACACATCTCCGCTGTTCATGAAAGGATGCATGTCCAGTAGCTCCTCAGTAGGTTCTCCAATAGGACGCTCTGACAGCATGTTTGGCATGTCTCCGCAGCAGCAACAACAACAACAACATCTTCATTCTAAAAACTCTCCGCCTGGATTCTCAACACCAAATGGGCATCATCATTCCCCTCGGGGGAACTCAATGGGTGAACTGCAGGACACTGTC
Organism: Pseudachorutes palmiensis; assembly: GCA_009869845.1. Taxonomy (NCBI): domain Eukaryota; kingdom Metazoa; phylum Arthropoda; class Collembola; order Poduromorpha; family Neanuridae; genus Pseudachorutes; species Pseudachorutes palmiensis. The sequence continues at coordinate 88,881 of VNWY01000028.1, read as the reverse complement.
AATTCCATTGTAACGAATCCACATAGCTTGTCCCATCTGTTTGGAAACAGCCATGGAGGTGGTAACGGTGGGGCCATCTCACCACCTCCATTCCTCCATCATCAGAATAATCATCATCACCAGCGATCAAATTCCTTTGCAGATCTTCACGGGGGTGGAATGTCCAACGCCATTCTGGACTTATTGATGCAGTCAATGAAGAATGAGCAAATCCAACAACAAGGTCAAGATGGATTTGGCAGACAGCAGCAGCAGAGCAGCTGGAGTTCGGGAATGAGCAGTCCTCCATCTCCTATTGGGAACAACCGCCAGTTCTCAGGAAACGGACATGGTGGACCTCTCCCGCCACAAAGGAGTGGATCAAACGGAAGTAGTGAAATGAGCGGTTCATCCCCGAGGTCACCAACCTACTCGCCTTTTTCTCGTGTATCGAATAACAAAAGTTTACTCGAGTCGGGAAACGGGAATGTTTCCCCAACGCCGGCACCCTGGAGCAATTCGGCGTTGGGAAGTCCACCACCCCATTCACATTCGGGGTTTGGGAGCACGAATAGTTTTCAAAACAGAATTTGGTCTCCTTCCATTAGTCCGGGGAATGGTAACAATCACCTAATGAATCCGCTAGGTCAGAAGAGGAAAGTTCATCACGAGTCCATGTCAGAGGGGGAATTCATGCCAGCTAACCCACCAACCCCAACTACTTCCAATAATCATCAACACCCGGGCAATGGACTTTCCTCCAGTCTCACATCCCACTACGCAGACTCCTACTTTAAAAAGAAAAAGAAAAACTAGCGACAGCAGCGGCGCCGATGCAGTCACGGAGTCACAAATGGACAAAGCGGATGATTTTAACTTTAAACACACTTATCTTTTTCAGACTCAAATTAACATCTAGACACATCTAGTTTTGTAAATTGGAGTGTTAGTACCGTAATTAAGCAACGGACCAGTAATTAGGGTTTTAAGAAGAAGCACAATCACACACAATTCCAATGCTGAAACGAATAGACTAGAAAAACGGTTTACCACTTTAGACTTGTTGCGTCGGAATTAACGTTGGTCGTAATTGTAGCCTAATTTAATCATGGCTTGTGGGTAAGAGCCTGTACAAAATCAATTGGCAAAACAGCTCATAGAGACTTCTTCTGTTACCTTTCCCAAAGGACTTTATTTGCATGGGTTTAAGAATGGGAAATGATCAAAGACGCTTTGACATTCAATGGTCATTGTTCTTGTACACGAGGGATGTGACAAGTGACTTCCTTTGAAGAAAGACAGAAAGGAAGCAGACTAGTAATTGAATCTTCTACTTACTATAATTATTTAACATGGAAAGGGAAAGAAGAGAAAGTCGTTGTCGACTTTATTATTACTTTCACCAAGCTCCCAGAAACGGAAGTAAAAATACTTGGATTTTCTTCGCCAAAAAAAAACTCAAAACTTCATCGAAGGTGGCAGAACAATAATGGGAATAATAATATTAATTAAGTGTAATAATCATTCCATTAATGCTTAATTTAACCCTGCAGAACGGGGTTTTTTAGTTAGTTAGAAGCTAAGCTGCGCGACTTAATCAAGATGAATGAGTACCTGTTCTAAATTAATAAGTGTTGTAACCTGTAAATATATAGACCCTAATTCAACCTTCAGTTATTTTGATCTGCTCGTCTTACTTCATAGTGTCGAAAAAAGCTTCTTTCTCCGCATTTACAAGAGGACTAACAGCATTTTCCAAATGTTTACACACGGTGTGATATGTTTATTCTCGTTACTTCTGTCTAGTTTTCATTTGAGTAAATTATTTTGAAGGTTTCTAAAATGCTAAAACAGGGTTGGTAAGAAATGGCTCTCCCTTCTGGAAAAATTTTAACATTACGGCATTAGACTTCAGAAATTAATATTATGGAGACCTGAAACTCATAGATTTAGGCAACGTGTGTAGGTAGAGACTCTTATTATGCTATTAGAAGCGGAAATGAACTTTTAATTGACGTGTTTAATTAAGGTTTGCTTAAACTTGTTAGCTTTTAAAATAATTCAGTTAGTTAGGAACCTCATGCGAGACCCTTATGATTCCGTCTCAAAACCAAATTGGGAAAAAGCATCTACTTGGAAAAGTAGTGAAAGTTGTGATTTAGAAGAATGTATAAAGTCAGGAATGAATTCGTATAGGGATTTAGAACTTATAGTTAAGTGCATGCAGTAGAACTTTCACCTGGTAAAAAGATTTTAATTTACACTGCCTAACCTCCTAAAGACAAAGCATCTTGCTTTTTAATCCTGGAAAATCGGTTAGCGTTTAGTATTCCCTTTACATTCCTGTGGCAATTTAAGATTAATTGACGAAAGGGCTTTGCGTACGCAACAGTTAGAGAAAGTCTTTAACAATTGCAAAGGCTCAACGCATTTCCCTTTTTTTGCTGGCGTTTTCTCGAAGATATTACACGTTCCAACCCTTGACCTGATTTATATGTGTGCTTTCTCCTGGTACATTTTTGGTGGCTAGATTCCTTTGTAGTGAAGTAAAGAGTGCATGTCTGCGTCTCTCTGTCACTGGTTTGCGTATGTATTTATTTGCATAGATGGTATCCTCTATTATTAATAATTTATTACCAGCTTTCTTTTTATACAGAATTACATTAGTATGGTGGCAGGTAGGTACTGTTGCTTTCTTCTCCGGAAAAAAATTTTTTTTATAGAAAGAGAAAGTAGGCTTTACCGTGTTTGTATGTGTGTGCTTATGTTAAGGGTGTCTAGTGTGAAAAAAGTCATTCGGAAATGAGCAGGTGTCGGTAGTGCGTATAGTTTAATTAACTAGAGGATTAAGGGATATTAATATAAAAACCTAATTTGAATGTAAACAGATTTACATTATGAGAAAGCAAGGGAACTTTCATTTTTAAGACAAGGACCTAACCTTCTAAATATTTTAATTTACTTGTTATTACATATTTCAGCGTTGCCCTTTTGGTCTTGTTTTAAATGATTATCCTCATCAGTTCTTGACGTTTTTAGACTAAATTAGAAAACTTGAAGCGTTCCGTGCTACAGTGAAATCAGCAAGCGAAAATATATCACCCGCACTTCCTTTCCTTTTTCGCTCGACTCTTTCGTGACATGACGGTCACCACTTAAACTTTGAAACTTCTGAAAAACAAGCAATATCTCCACACGTTAATAACTTTCTTCAATCCTTGTTCCTCTGAAACCAAGTAAGAGTTTCCCCCTTGACTTTCTCTTGACATGTCTACAACCTTCATCAACTGTAGGAGCAGGATTGTGTAATTAATTCCAAATCAGACCAAGTCTAGAAACCATTCAGGGTGCTTTTACAATTATAAAACTTGTCGAGAGTGATGATTAAGTAAGATCTTATGATGTGCAATAGGGACATTTAAGGAACCACCCAGGCTACACCTCATGGGGTGAAAGTTGCAAACTTTCACCAAGAAAATGAAGCACACAAGCCCAACGAAAATTCTTAATTTTCGCCTCTAAAATCCTTCGCAGTTTCTTCTGTATTAGAAAAAAAACTGAAGATTTAAAACTAAACCACCAGCAGTTAGAAGTGAAAGGGACACTTTTCCAAATCCAATTTTTAGGTTCTAATTTGCGGACTTTGGAAGGAGACATTAATTGAACCGGTTGTGGTATAGTGGAAATGTACCTTTGCGTAAACTTAATAATTTGATACTTATTTTTACCAAAAATTAAAATAATTATTATTTCAGGCTGTCGTTATAATTCGTATTGAATCTCGTCTTAATTGTTACATCCAGTCTAATTTCTGTAGTCTCGATTTTATTTATTACTCTGGAAATTCCATTAAAAGTTAATCTGATATACTCGTGAAACTCGTGCAATTAACGATGACACGTTTTTGCCAATTTTACTGAACTCAACAGAAAACTGAAAACGATTCGCTGGTGTAAACCATGTCCTGAGTTTTTTAATTGACGAGCTCACCTTGAGCGTTTGAGTTTATTCTGATTATTAGGACGATTACGAAAATAAAATCCACTAGGAGTTTAACCGAGTAAAATCAGAGTATTGCCGGTTTCGGCGTGTCAAGAGAATTTTGCGAAAAGTGCTTATGGTAACATATCATTCCTTCCTCCTTATCACAAATTGTTCCGTCAAATCCATCCAATACTAAAGGGGTTGAAACTAAAAAATTCTGTTATCCCTGCTTGTGTTTGACGTCGCCCATGGCCAATCCTGCTTTCGAGTTTGTCGTCCTGTTAAGTACTTGGCAAATATAATCTGCCGTCAGGATGAGTTTCTTGAGATCAACTCCAGTTTCAATTGACATTCCGTGGAGCATGTATACCACATCCTCTGTTGAGACATTTCCACTAGCACCCTTGGCATAAGGACAACCACCAAGTCCAGCAACAGAAGAATCAACTGTCCCAATACCCATCTGAAATGGAATAATGGAGTAATCACAATTTGCACGTTTAATCCCTGCTGTGGATTGCTCAAAACTTACGGCCAAGGCTGTGAGGATGTTGGACAGTGCCTGTCCATATGTGTCATGGCAATGAACCGCAATGGCTTCCGTGGGGAGTACAAGAAGCACCTCTTCCAGCATCGCTTGGATCGACCCAGGTGTTCCAACGCCAATAGTATCCCCTAAAGATATCTCGTAGCACCCCATGTCATACATTTTCTTGGCCACTTTGGCCACGGTCTTCGCCTCAACTTTGCCTTCGTATGGACAACCTTTTACAAATAAAGTCATTATTGATTACATTTTGAAATACAAACTGGTACAGTATAGTGAGTCTTTCACCCACCGCACACGCATGAGACATAACCTCGAACTCGAATACCACGCTCCTTGGCAATTTTAACAACCTGTAGGAAAGTTAAAATGCGTGAAGGGTTTTTATATTTTCAAACCACAAATGTCATCATCTCTTACCTGTTGAAATCGTTCGAGGGACTCAGCAATACTACAGTTGATGTTCTTTTGACTAAATGACTCAGAGGCAGCACCAAATATAGCAATTTCCTTAACTCCAGCGGCAATCTAAGGCAAACAATTCTTTTCAAGAAGTTAAGGTCACTTGTCGGGACAAATTCACATACCGCTCCTTCTAGCCCTTTTGTATTAGGAACCAAGACGGGATAGGTGATTCCGGGTTTCTTTTCTATGTCCTTGAAGACCGTTGCGTGATCTGCCATTTGCGGAACCCATTTTGGAGAGACGAAGCTAAACAAAATACCATTTGGATTTAACTTTCCAGAAATGAAGAGTTGAGAAATCCCTTACCTGGTCACTTCGATTGTTTGGAGTCCAGTCTGCGACAGTCTGTTGATGAATTCGACCTTACAGGAAGTGGGGACGATAAACGCCTCGTTCTGGAGTCCATCTCGTGGGCCGACCTCGACAATCCTGACCCGCTTCGGAAAATTCGCTTTCAGTCCTCCAAGGGTTACCTTTTCCCATTCATTCCTTTGGTCATTAAACAGTTTAAGCAGAAGTGTTACTTGGTTAAATTCCTCAGAAGTAGTTAGCATATCAAAACCAGCCCCCGAAGAGACCTTAGCGTAAGTCAAGCAAAGGACAATAAACGTTGCAGACTTTTTACTGCAAGAAGTAAAGCCCGAACTTAAAATGTTCTTGAAAAGTCTGCGTCTGGGTCTAAAATGTGTTGATAAGCAATTTGCTATGTGATGACTACTGTGAGAAACTGAAAGAATAGACTAGGAATTCCCACAATGTGTAATCTCGCGTAATAATGCTGAGGAAACTTGACCTTCACCTGACCTACTTCATTCTGAAATTGCATGGCGATTAGATCAAATCACTTGTCATATTACACAAAACTCGAAGAAGCAAAGGAAAATAAAAATTAAATTATGAACGTGTCGCTGCTGGGCTATTAAATTAATTTAGGGTCTCAAATAGTCGAAGGTCAAGAAAATCCAGGGTGTCATTCCTCTAAAAGTTAAAACTAGCAAAATGCCCGGGGAGGTAAGCGGAAGCAGACGCTTATGAATGATAAATGGAGTTGATCTCTGACCTTACCTTTGTGTGTGCTGTCGAGTACTTTCTAATCGCATTTTTGAGTAAGTAACGGAGTGACCCACAGGGCGATAAGGAGGACATTGAAACTGAATGCACCCTATCCTGGCCACGTTCCAATGAAAAGGAGTCACTAATTAAATTTTAATTATCGTCTAATGACTGACTAGAATACGTGCCAGGAAGAAATGAGAAGCGAAGAGTGACGACAGCGAGGAGGAAGAAATCAGCTGGAGAAACAGGAAGGAAGACGAGCTCCATTTCCTCCAGCCGACCAGACGCATTTTGCTACCCAAAAACCCGAACAATTGACCAGCCGTATTTTGCTACCCGAAAACCCGACCAATTGACCAACCGTATTTTGCTTCCCGAAAACCCGACCAATTGACCAGAGCCGCATTTTGCTAGCCGACAACCCGACCAGCCGACCAGATGCATTTTGCTACCCAAAAACCCGAACAATTGACCAGCCGTATTTTGCTACCCGAAAACCGGACCAGTTGACCAGCAGAACCGTATTTTGCTAGCCGGCAACCCGACTAGCCTCTCCATGCTGTTCTGTATGTGGTTGCTCTACCAAATAATTTTCAAGCCGACCAGCGTCCCATAATGTTACTGATTCTCTATGGTCTAAATCCATGACGGTATGGAAAAGTTTGTCGTTGACCATTTCCCCAATATTCTAAAGACATGGTAGAGTAACTACATAAATAAATCACATAGACTGACATTTTGGCTGCAGAATTTTTTGGTTTACAGACACAGTTATAAGTACGGGTGGCTGGTCGGGTGCGGGTGGTCTGGTAGCAAAATGCAACGAGGGAGGGCGGGGAGTCCATGAGAACTAGAGCGTAGAGCCGATGTCCACGTGACGATAGAGAGATTAAAATATTCAGATTATAATCTAATCTTAATTAATTAAGAATTGTCAATGACACGTGTTGGTCAAGTCTATGGTCAAGGTCACAGGAATTATTATTGACAGCCTACGTAAACATAAGAAACCATTGTTCTACATCGGAGTGTTTCCGGTATTCATATTCCTTCATTTTTATGGCTTCGCTTCGGGATCGGGAGTGTGAGATGAACATTGGAGTTGAAGCTGAGATGGCTTCCTAAACAAATGGTTTCTTTTCGTTATATATTTTGTATAAATATATTGGAAGTCTAAATTCCACCAATTCAAAGTTCGAAGTAGTTGAACTATAATTAGCACCGCGCACCGTGCGGTCCACCCAAAAGTATAGGGAATTAAAACATTTTCGCCAGAAAAAAACCCTGGCCTCCGATTGGTCCCTTATGGGAGGCCTTATTATAGGACCTCTTAACCACTGAAGTGGTTCAACTCACCACTTTTGGTTTTTGCAATTCGAATACTTAAAGAATTGCAAAATTCCAAAGGAGCATCGGAAGAGATGAGGAGCGCAATTCTGGCTTTTCTCCAACAATGAAAACAATTTGAACCGCTGCACAGTCGGCTTTATTTGTTCCATTCAAATGGCAGTAAGGAAGAGGAAATCTATTTTTGACACAAGGATCTCCGTTTTGTATGGATATTATTTCAGAATTGTTTATTCGAGATATATGCTGAATTGAATAAGAAGCATTTTCAGTTAGATAATGGAGGATGAATCATCAGTCATAAGATGCTTGCTCAACAAATCAAAGCTACCAGAATCAAGTGAATTGAACCGTGTTTGTGTTGACAGTGGAATTAATCTCTAATTTAATCCAGACTCACTTCCATCTTCACCAGGCATTATAAATCCACTACGAAATGGGTTCATAGCGTCAGTCTTGTCCACTCAGGACGTTGATACGACACTTCTTTTTAAGCACCATTCACTGAATTTGCACTGACAGGATTTTGCACTTCATTTCCCAATCTCAACATGGCAAGCTTGGATAAAGAAATCCAAATGTTTCTATTCATTTTTGGACTTGCATTGACTGGAACTGGCTTTGCTGCTCGAGAACGAAAGGTGCAGACGACATTTGAGTACTACGCAAAAGACAATGGCGACATTATACCGATTTCGAGAGAAGAAATAAAGAGGCAGTACAAGGGCAATAAACTGTTCTTCTATGTCCATGGCTGGAAAACGCCGAATCTAGATGACTCCCAGAGAATAAAAAACGAAATCTTCAAGACCCAAAATGATGTGGACTTGGTCATCCTCGTGGACTGGACTCGGGCCAGCAATAATCTGAATTACAATAAAGTTGCAAAAGAATATGTCCCTCAAGTAGCATTCTCTCTGAAAAAAGAAATCAAGGCACTGTTCAAGGATGAAGGAATCGGATCGGATAAGATGGAAATGACAGGACACAGTGCTGGGGCTCATGTCATTGGTCAAGCAGGGAGATTGTGGAATGCGGAGAACCTAGGACCACCAATTGCAAAAATGACTGGTATAATATAGCAAAAATAGTCAAATCACTTCATTTATGATAAAATGATGAATTTTGTTTCAGCATTGGACCCTGCCGGCCCTCATTTATGAATTCCAGGAGTTTTTGGATTTAGAGATCATCCACCTCTTCGCATTTCAAAAGACGATGCAACTTTTGTCCGAGGAATCCACACTGACAACAACTTGGGTATAAAATAATGTAACTTTAAACTTGAATTTTCCAATTTCCAATAGTTTTCCTAATTTCTGCTGCTTGTTTTACGCTTCAGGAATCTGGATGGACATTGGACATGAAGATATCTACCCGTATACACAAGATATTCTCCAAAAGTGTGAACAGAAAATGGTGGGACTAGCTGCATCCTGCCTGCACAGTGCAGCGAAAGAAATATACATCCAAGAATTGAACGGAATTGTCCTAGTTGACCCCAAAGATCCGAAACGTGGATACGAACGAGACATGATACCAATCATACCCCGAATGTATGTCAGTGTTCTTGTCCTCGATGTATCTGGAAGTATGCAATCGCAGCGAAGGATCCAAAGCGTCGTGGCCTCATCCAAACGGCATATCATTGACTTACCAATCGGGAGTCACGTTGGAATTGTGATTTTTGGCAGTAATGCCAAGATTTCTTCGCCTGTAGGAAACATAACTGATGAAAGCGTTCGACAAACCATCATTTCCAGACTTCCAGCACTGACTACTAACCTCGGTGGCACTTCAATAGGGGCTGGGCTCAGCGCCGCTATTGTGGCAACTACGCATTTTCGTGGAAGCTGCCCGGACATACTCTTACTCACAGACGGGGATGAAAACCAACCTCCGTATATTCAAGACGTGAAACCAAATATTCCTAATTGCACAAGGGTCTACTCTATCGCTCTGGGAAACCAAGCTGACCAAGGACTGGAAGGCTTGAGTGCAAACACCGGTGGGCTAGCGGTGTCTTCGAGTGACCAGAATAGCTTAGACAAACTGACTCAAAGGCTCCAGGACTTGCGGAACGTAAACCTTGATCCAAAAAATCGACCAATCAAACTCCCTACAAAGGTATTGGATTTGAGTGCAGATGCTCCTGGAACTGAATTTCTCATTGACGAAGGGGTTGGAAAAGACACTGAAGTCTTCATTAGTACTCCTGAATTTGGCAAATTGAATCCAGTCTTGACCTCACCGGATGCTACAAGTTACGGACCGTCTGATTTCAAGAGGGATGAGACTCTCCAAGGAATTATATTCAAGTTGAAGAAGGCTATCCCAGGGAACTGGAGTTTGGTCGCCGAACCAAAAAATTCCCAACGACGACGCCGTCGCCGTGACCAAGGTAGAGACTCATCCATTCTTACTGCCAATGTCTTTATTACGACGAAGCAATTGGATCCAACCCAGGCTCCGATTCGATTGGAAGCGATGCTTAGTTCAAATATTATTGACTATAAAAATGGATCATCGGGACTGGCCAGGATTCAAGCAGGACTTGGAAGGGGAAAAGACATGGTCATTGGGGCGCATGTCGAAGCAATTATTCAAGCACCAGATGGGACTATAACGACGCTGACCTTACTGGACAATGGCGCTGGAGCTGACGAGGCTAGCAATGACGGAGTTTACTCTAGGTAAACTCTGGGTTTTTTGTAGCAATGACGTCAAATGTCTTGATTTTTCATCTCAGATACGTCACGGAACCATTGGTTCAAAACCTTCGATATGAAGTGTCCGTCCACGCCGGGAGTGACGGCTCAAAGACGAAAATCCGGCCTGGAAGTACAATTGCTTTTGCTCCACCGGATTTGGAAGCTGTTGGGGCATTCCAGATCAGCCACCCATTTGAAAGGGAAGTGGGTGTAGGATCCCTTAAAGCGGTCACAAATTACGACCAACCACTGCCAAACAAGGTGGAAGACCTCCAAGTGGTCACCATTGATTTTGACCAAAGACACTGTCAACTAGTTTGGACAGCGGCGGGGAACATTGGAGATGTCGGAACGGGAGACGGACTAGAAATCCAAGGGACCACAAATTTTAGTTTGGCCTTGACATTCAGTGGTAATGATTTGGGAGTGCTTCTATTCAATGAGAGTCACGTCGTTAGTGGAGATTTAACCCCAATGCCGGCAGGTGAAGTACAGGATGTCACTCTTGAGATTCCTGAGGATCTTTGGATGGAGGCTACTACTGGAACGGATGGGATCAATTTATTCTTTACAGTTCGTACCAGGAATAACGAATCGAATTATGGGGATTTTTCCAACATTGCATCTGGAGCGTATACCTCCGCTACTGAAGAGTTCAGAGCTCCTCAAGAAGAAAGTTCGGGTTCTGCTGTGCTTGCTGTACTTTTGACCCTTTGTGTCTTGATTATTGCTCTACTGGCAATTCTCTTCATTCGGAGGAGGAGACGAACCGATTCGTTTTTGCCAAACATTACCAAATTCTAGATATAGAATATGTTGGAAGTTTTAATAAAACTAATAAAATATTCAAGTTTTTCTAAGAAAAATATATAGTGTTCATCTAAGCATTCTCATTCTCCTTGATGTTGGTGACGCGACGGGAGTGTCGCCCTTTGTTTCCACTTCCATGTCGCCTGCCTTCGAAGGAGACATAAGGAAGCCTAGGGATAGTAAAGGCTTCTCATAAAGGGCAGGGAAGCGTCAATGACCCTTCGCAACATCCGATAAAATTTCCGCGTACGTGGCAAATTACGGTCGCTGGTTCTGGATAAATGAACTCATTCGAGAGGAGAACAATGGGTCATAAAATTAACAATAGAGTGGGCGTTAACGAACAAAGCGTGGTGGGCCTGGATTGGTTCTTGAAGTGTGGCGAGATGCTTGTTCCAGTTTCTAAGGAAGACACGCTTCTTCAGTCTTTGACAGTCGCTAAAAGCTAGACCGGAAAAAAGAAAACAGCGACCGGCCGCAGGTCCCTGCGATAAAGCTGCTATTTTCTTCTACCCTGCGGGTAGAAGATACTTTAGCGGATGTAATCATGTCCAGTTGTTGATGTCTCCCGAAAACGGTATTCACCAGTAGTATCTGTCATAACCGCCACTAAGAAATTGAGCTTCCATCGAGTCGTTGATAAAATAAAAGACACTGGGCCGGTAATTGTTTGCTTTGATTTTACTTGCGACCCAGTCGCTGCTTCTAGCGATTGCCAATGACTTCCTTCGCCTATTTAAAGCCCTGTCTCCCCCTGTCCAAGTCGTAGTAACGCATTACACTGGTAACACCAACACCAGACAGGGCTGGCTTTCTGCAGCCCCATCGGGGGAGGGGATGGGTCAGTCGGGGTCACTGGACTTGCAGGCCCCTCTTCCTTGAGTCTCCGCTTCGACGCCCAGTTACTTGTGTGCTCGGTTTCACATCTAAGTAAGTTTAATTTTCATATTAAATTTCCATTAAGCAGATACTCGTAGGGCATATGTAGATTTTCCAAATAGCTTGACAGCCTGGTTTTGAGATTGGGTCATTTTGTGCTTTTGCTAGGTTTACTCGTTCCCTTCTGTCCACGTACTACTCTGTGTCAAAACCAATTCAAAATGACTATCAAGGCGAATCCATTAATCAATCCATCTTAACTTGTCTGAAAAATATGACATTCCTGGCTTTTGAAAGTATGGCTGGGTACATTTTCTAAAATCCGGTGTTTGTTCTATGATTTCCAGGCCAACAGATGCTGAGAAGGCGTTATACGACGAAATCCAAGGAGTCTATTAGAATAATTCCAGAATTTCGGGATTACAAAGACCTTTGATAAGGATTCAAGTCGGAGGGGCACATGAGGTGGAGACTGACGGAGAGGCGAACGTGGGATCTTCCCTGCAAATACCAAAACCCAACGTTATCATCCGTTGGCAAACCTTTTGGTTGGCGCAGACATGTTCCAAACCGTAGCCTCAACGTTCTTTTATTAATAAATATCTCACAACTGAAAAATGAAAATTGTGCTGGGAAGTGTGAAAGCCTAATTATTGTAGGAATCCTATTCCTGTGAATTTCTCTTTGATTTTGTTGATATTTCTTGGGTCACTGGTTCAGAATCTTCAATCTGAGCGTCTTGAGGAGCAGACGCTCCTCTTGATTTCCTTGGGACGAATACTCTCGCTGTCCCTTTCTTGTGGACTTTCAAATGCGACAGCAAATTCCTCCTGGCTTTGAAGGATGCTCCACAAACTTCGCAGAAAAAAGCGCGCACTTGGGAGTGATGGATTTGGTGTTCTCGCAAGCGGCTTTTGACGTCATACACTTTGCCGCAACTTGGGAAAGAACATGGGAAAGAATTTGCTACGCCGATGTTGTGGACATGTCGCCGATGTAGAGTCAGTTTGTCCTTACGAACGAAGCTCATTTGGCATTCCGAGCAAACGAAGTTGCGTTCCTGAGTGTGCGTTAGCATATGGAAGGCAAGGTTGGATTTGTACATTCCCCGAAAAGGACACTGGAGACAAGCATGTCGTTTCTCCACATCATGTAAACGGCGGTGCCGAATCAGCTTCTGTCGGTTTTCAAATGTCTTGTTGCAGCCATCAAAATCGCATTTGAATTTGAGGCCTTCATGCTCATTCAAGACATGCTCCATGAGGTCGATTGCAGTCATGAAATCCTTCTCACAAAAGACACAAAAAAACGGTTGGTCAATGTTATGGAGTCCTTCGTGTTCTTCTACTTCTTCGTTTGTCTGGAAAACCTTCCCACAGAAAGAACATTTCGGGTTCATCTGAAGTGCTGAATGAACATCCCTCATATGTACGCTAAGCGTGATGTCGGAGGCTAGAATTCTTCCACAAATGGTGCAAAGAATGTTTGCTGATCCCTGTTGGTGTTGCCGTCGAAAGTGACGCGAAAAGTCTTCTCTGACTTCAAATCTTAAAAAACATTGTGGACAGTGGTAAATTAACTTCTCATCAGCAGCTTGGCCGTGGTTTGTCACTAAATGTTTCCTCATTTCCGCCAGGCGGCAGAATGAAACATGGGCGTCCATGCACTTCTCAATGTTACACCATACAGTTTTAAATTCGTGATCACTTTGGACGTGGTAAATTAGCTCAGCGGTGCCTCCAACAGTCTTTTTACAGATGACACATATCGTTCCGCTGATGCCACCATGTAGTTTTTCGTGTTGCTGTAGTGCTTCGCTGGTTGCTTCTGCTTTGAAGCAAATTGGACAATGAAAACTCCAGTCTGAGGTGTGGTTCACTATGATGTGTTTGTCCAAAACTTCTTTGTCTATGCATATTTGGTAGCAAAACGTGCAAGCGAATCTCTCCCCTGTCCCATGGGCGTCGGTGATATGAAGTCTCAACGCGTCTAGCTTATGGAGCTGTGACGGACACTGGAGACAGTGATACGGATTTCCTTGCCCGATTCCATCGTGACATTTGACAATGTGGTCCCGTATTTCCCCAACTGCATCAAACTTCAGTTGTTTCTCCCTGCATGTTTCATAGTTGCAGGTAAGCTTGAATCGACCGTATAATGGTAGTGGAACCGAACTCGTCTCTGCTGGTTGCTCAGATGGACCTGCTCCCTTTTTTTTAGCACGAGGAACAAATATTCCTTTTCGTTTTTGACGTTTTTTCTCCAAGTTCAAACTTTCGGTGGTCAGCACTCGTCTCTTCTTTTTAGGTCGGAAATCATGAACTCGCTTCACGTGGAAAATTAAATCTGGAGAATTGGAGAATTTGTCTGAGCAAAGGACACATTCCAAGGGACTGAGGTCAGTGTGGAGGGCAACGTGGATAGGGAGTTCTTCCGCCGTTTTAAAGCCCATTTTACAAATGGAACAAAAGTATCTTAAGACCTTCCGCGGTGGCCTATTGTTTTGTATCCTCTTCCTCGTATCCTTTCTTATCCTCTTCCGCGTATCCTTTTTTATTATTTTTATTTGTTTGACTTCTTTATTTTTGGGAGCTTCAACCAAAACTGGCTTCATCGCAGCTAAATAAACAAAGAATCCAGTTCATTTCCCTTCATGTTCTAAATTGAGAATTCATACGAATCAAAAATTGTTTTACGTGTTTCGGGATGAGTGTCCGAATCAGAATCAACGCTATTATCATCATTCGTATCTTCATCACTGCTACTACTTATGCATTCTGGACTGATGAATTTGTCATACCGCACTGGTAGCACCTTTCTGCCGAACCTGTAATTAAATCAATCCCACTTATTTAGAAATATTGAATTTAAAACGATCGCTCAAGGATAAATCTCACCTGGTAACTTGCATCTTGACTTCTACTGGTTTCTCGACTTGCTGCATTTTGCGCTTGAGCTCCAATCTCTTTTTACCATTGTCATTTGGAAGAATGTATTCTTCCTCCATTTCCAATGGGAAGATCTTAACCTCTTCTTCAGTTTCCAAACCGATGATTTGAATAATAGACTCAAGTGACCTTGCATGTTCCCGTTCATCCTCGCTATCAACTCGAATTGCTGCCGTGTAATTTTGCTTCAACAACCTCATCATATTGTCTTTGATAGTCTTCAGTTGAATTTGCAGTTTAGCAATCAATGTCAAATTGAACTCGGCCTTGATAGCCAACTGCTGGCATTGTTGACAATAGACTCCATCCTGAAACATTTCTCTGTGACCGCTTAATCCTAAAACGTCACAGATGGACGAAGTCCAGCTCAAGCTCCAAGCGTCCAGCATGTCCTTCTGCTTTCCACGTGTTTGATAAGAAAATCCATGACAGGGGCTCATTCCACAGAGTACGCATCTTTTTTCCATCGTTTTGTTCCTCCTAAACATCTGCCTGTAGAGTAGTAAATAACAAAACATTTCTTCATCATTCACACTATCACTTAAGACTAGCAAATTACGATTTATCTTACAAATTCTCAAGTGATGACTCAGGAATGTTGGTTGCTTTCTCCCTCAGTGGCAATTGACCTCAGGTCACACTCTCCTCCGGGTAGATGGTCCTTGGGCTCCTGAAATTAAAAACAATTGATGATTAATTCCATAAATCTAAAAAGTCAATTACAGACACATGTCAAAGATATTCGTTCCATACCAATGAATGGCTTCAATCCGAGATGACAGGGGCAGAGGTTGTCCACTACGATGAAAAGTAAAACCAATTAACTTTCAATCAATTAAAACTTAACAAATAATGGCAAATAAAAATTGACAACAGAAAAAAATTCTGCCAAGGAGAACCCGCCGCCCGAACCGCTGCGCTCACGCCCATCCACACAACAGAGATGGACATTAAACTCAACTTTTTTGTGACCTCGAATGACCTTTGCTTTCGACCTGACACAAAACGATAGAAACGATGAGTGAAGTGTAGAATCCCAATTAACATCGTGAATAACAGATTTATTGAAAAGTCTGTGCACTTTATAAAATGTTTTGTAAAATTGGTGACGCTTTTCCACTATCACAGGTCCATCTAATTAGCCTTTCTTCATTTAACAATGGACTAGTTTCAAATGACAGAGTTAAGATTAATTTAATTTAACAGTCCACGCGAAACCTCAAACATTAAGTTACAGAGCCTAAACATTTACATTTCAGCTTGTTTACAAGCAAGAAATGGATAATGTCTTTGGAATGTAAACACTCAAACATGGTCTTCAGAATCCTTTTTGCCAATCAGGGTTTCATAGTCTTCATCTGGATCGGATCTGTTGAGAATTATAATTACACAATTACTTGGGACTTTCATTAAGGTTAGGCGATGGGATAACTTACGCTTCTGCACGACGAGTTTTCTTATTAAACTCTCGAGACATGTCGAGTTGTTGCACTTTGGCGTAGAGTGCTGAACCTCCTAGGACGGTAAAATTCGACAACCACCACATGAAAGACTTGACGTCATTGTACATATGGACAGCGACAAGGGTCTGAACACAAGCCTTGGCAGTTCCAGAAATGTTGTGGGTCAAAGGTGATGTCACCTATAATCAAATTAAAAATCAACATTTGGCTAAAGATTGAATGAATAAGGAGAAATTAAACAAGCAGTTACCTGAATTTGGAGAGCGGTGACATATCCAATTCCAACTCCGCAGAATCCGCCAATGACCATTAGGAACCAGAAGTGCGTCTCCAGCATTTGCCCAACAAAAATTTGGTCTGGTAGCTCACCAGCGATGAACATCATGGGAATGAACAAAATGGATGCATTTATGTTGTTATACAAGTTCAAGAGGAGGACGTTGTTTTCAACTACTGGCAAAATCTTCTTTGTATAAATTGAATTCAGGGAGACGAAGCAGGATGATAGGATACCGAAGATGACACCTTTCGTAGAAGTAATGCCTGTTTAAAAATTATTAGAGAAACAAATGAAATCTAGTCCTTTGCTACAACCTTTTAATGACTTACCTGTGACACCTTCTTGATCAATTCCAACAAAATATGCGAGGACGATGATGCCACAGCACATTATGGCCTTCCGTGATACAACTTGACCTGTAAGTATAATAAGTTTTCCAAAAAATGCCATTGTTTCAAGTAAAAGTTAAACTTACGCAAGATGGTAAATGTGAAGATAACGTTTGTCACTGTAGTTAAACTACGAGCCAAGTAATATGAAGCCACTCCAACATATTTCAGGCACAAGTTATTAAATGAAATCATCGCCACAAAGATCACGGAAAGAGGGAGTACCTGATCAATCAGAAGTAAATTAATAAAATTCATGTACTTTCCAAATCACAATTAGACTCACCTTCCAAAGCTCGATTGGGCTAAGCTGAATTTTAGCGTACTCCGATAGGAACCCGACATTGGTAGAACGAGCAAACATTTTCAATCCAAGAAGGAAAATCACAGTGAATACGCACTGGAACCAAGTGACAAATAACGGACCGTCAAAGTCTTGTTGGGAACTCAGGAGTGACTTATTCACAAATACTGTAAGGATAGAGACGATCCTGTACCAAAAAAAAAAAAAATTAATTACATGCCAAGGTGCCAAGGAGGTATAAAACTATTTACCAATATGCCGCTACAGCGATTGCAATGTTAATGTACTGTCGGGCCAGAGGAATACGTTCAACACGACCTGAATCATGTTTCGGTGACATTTTGGAGATTCTTCTGAAATTAAAAAATGTGTTAATTCAAAGAAGAAAAAGTCCAAAAATTAGTTGAATGCTGAAAGGAAACAGTACCAGCTGTGTCGATGAGTGTCCAAGGTTGGCAGTTGTTAAGCCTTACTTTCACCCGTCTATTAATCTACTTGGGTGACAATGTCACATTACTAACCGTCAATTAAAGTTAAATTGACAATTGTGAGACAAATTAATTGTTTTCCAATGCCACCACCAGCTGCACCTTTGTATTGTCTCCAGAAACAATGAATGGGTCGAGAATCCCGCTGCTAGTTTAATACACAAACTATTCCACAGACCTCCAGGACAAGTGAAGAATCGACCTTTGACCTCTATGGCCCTGTTCTTCTTTTTTAAATCTACTCCAAATGTTAATAATTCCGTCGTTAGTCTCCCCACAATTAGTATTGGTACATTTATACAAGATTACCTTAACAAAATCTTAAAATTTATCAACTCTTCAAATGTCAATTATACCTAAGGTTCTACCTAATTATATATTTGGTATATCTGCACAACAGCACAACTGTCAATGCTGTACATAATTTACACTATAATAGCTTCGCTAATTTATTTCACATAACACTTGAAAAGGTTTAACTGAAGCTGAACATCAACTTTGTTATAATAATAAAGGAAGAAGTCCAGCCAAAGTAAGCAACGTTAGCACGTAAAGCGTGAGGTGGCATTTAATTAAAAGTTAAAACTTTATTAACTTCCATGTCAATGCATAAATAGTAATTAAAAACTAAAACTTTCACATCTTAAAACTAACAGTTACAGGTAGTAAAGCTCCAAGAGTTCCTTCCCAGAAGGGACGGTTCCAAGGACTGAAGCTACGTTGTTCCGTTGGAGCGAGATGCTCATCCGTTGGAAGAGGAATGTTGTGGCCCGTTTATCTTCAATCACTGTAGCGATGCGGTGGCCGACCTCCTTCAGGAAATCCAAGCCCTCATGTCCCCACACGCCAAATGTTTCCTGAGCCACCGGGATGCATAAATGGGTTTGTACAAAGTGAAAAAGTCGTTATAAGCGAAAAGCTAAAATAAGCATCTGTATACAATTCACTGCTTCAGGATCGTTTCTACTTGGATTAAATTGGAGATTAATTGCTTTTTAACTTAATTTTATGTAATTTTATATAATTTTATTTAGGATTGAGGGGATATTTATGATTTTTTTATATGTTAAAGAGAAACCGGAAGTGAGAGGAATGCCGGAAATTAGTGTCCCCCTTGCCTCTTGAGAATGTTTGGTGTTTTTGATTTCTGTCTCATTTGGGCCCTTTTCCCCCTTCCCGTGGAGGCACTCCCTCCCATCCAAATGCCACCACACAAAGGCCCAATTCAACAGACATTCACTAACCTTTGGCTGACTCACAAAATCTGCAGATTTAAAGTTTTTTTTGTTTACTTTGAAGTCACACACCCCAAATTAATTAGTGTCAGGATGAAGTGAGTAATTCAAGTTAACTGGGCTCAAATCCATCTTCCTCTCGTCAGGTATACTCTATACAATCACAATCAAGAGCCACGTCAAGGCATTGACATAAAATTATTAACATTAGCGGTGGAGCGGTTCATTTAGTCTGTATCTGTATTCTAAATTCTTTTTAATAATTATTCAGATAAATCAACTTTATTGGAAGCCAAAGGGCTCAGAGGAAACTGCTTACTGCCCCGCTGGTACTCCAAGATGGATGTCACACAGCAAAAGTTGGCGGAGAAGCTCACGATCTTGACAGATAGAGGTGTTGGGCTCCTTACAAGGCTTTACAATATTAAAAAGGTAAGCGTCGTGTTTTTACTGTTGGTGATGTTGCTAATGTTTTGGATCTGTACTTACTACGTTTATAGGCTTGCGGAGATACCAAATCTAAGCCTGGATTTCTATCTGAAAAGTCTTTGGAATCATCACTGAAACACATTGTCAAAAGATTTCCGAATATTGATATTAAACAGGTATGAAATGATAATGGAATGTTTTGTATAAATGTTTTGGCTTTGGGTTTTAAAGCTAAGAGTGTTTTTTTCTCGTAGGTTCAAAATATCGGAGGATATCGGGCTGAGATTTCCAAAACGTTAAACCTGTATTACTACACTTTCGTGGATCTTTTGGACTTCAAAGATCATGTTTCGGAACTCCTAACCATCATGGATGCGTGCCAAGTAGAATTAGATATTGTAAGTAAAATTCTGATTTTGAGTAATGCGGTTGAGACTTGATGATTTTTTCTTATTTTTGCAGACACTAAACTTTGACCTTACCAAAGGCTACCTCGACCTGGTTGTTACATACGTCACACTAATGATTCTGTTGTCACGTGTTGAAGACCGCAAAGCAGTTTTGGGTCTATTCCATGTCGCTCAGGAGCTAGCACATCCGAATCAAGGGTAGGACATTTGCCATGATATATTTGCTCGAGTCCGAGTCATTTATGTAACTGTATCTGATTTTATTTAGAAGCGGGGACACGAGCTTTCCACGCTTGGGACAAATGATCCTTGAATATGATCCACCAATGAGAAAGTTGTCAGAAGAATTCGCACCTCATTCCAGACTGCTAATAAAGGCCCTAGTCTCTCTTCAGAATATCTATCCCAGACGTAACCTTGAAGCTGACACGCTTCGGTATGCAAATTGCAACTAAATGTACCGAAATCGTTTGGAAGTTGTTTTATTAATTAAATGTCAAACATTTTAGGAAGAAGCAAATGCTCAGTCTCACAGCCCAACCAAGTTACCTGTTGATCCCGGCAAGGACGGATACAACTCCATGTGAATACTTATCCTTAGATACAATGGAGCGATGGATCATTTGTGAGTTTAGATTTTTATATAATCAATCTACACCGTCATTTTAACTTACTTATTTTTACTTGCAGTTGGATTCATGCTATGCCACCAGGCACTTAACAATCCACAACTTACAGCTGACGAGATGTGGCTTGCTACCTTAAAATCGTCGTGGGTCGTGACGCTTTTCCGTGATGAAGTTTTATACATTCATTCTTACATAAATTCCTTTTTCGATGGGCTCAAGGGTTATTCAAAACGAATTTCCGACGTCAAGGATGCGTGTACATTTGCTGTGCAAAATGCGTAAGAGTGTTGAGCTAATATTTAAACGGACGTTGGTTATGTTGTGAGTTAAAAATTTTTAATAGGGCGCTTATGCATCGTGAACGGCGTAAATTCTTCCGAACTGCTTTGAAAGAAATGGCTCTTGTCATGACCGACCAACCTGGTCTTCTGGGTCCTAAGGTTATTAATTTCTATCTCTTATTCAAGCTCTTTTTAAAATTATTTTGTTTTTCATAGGCGTTGTACGTTTTCATGGGGTTGTGTTATGCTCGTGACGAGGTGGTATGGCTCTTGAGACACCACGACAATCCACCTCAACATAAAGGAAAGAGCAAATCGTCAGAAGATCTGGAGGATCGTCAACTTCCAGAACTCTTGTTTCATATGGAAGAGTTACGAGGTAAAGATTAACTACAACTGGATTTTCAAAATTATTCGCCACCACTCATCTCTGTTTGGGTTTCTAGCTTTGGTTCGAAAGTACAGTCAAGTGATCCAGCGTTATTATGTGCAGTATTTGTCTTGCTACGACGGTCCAGCTTTGGGTCAACTCCTTCAAAACTTTGCAAAGTTTGAGAATGAATCAATGATTCTAACTTCCATATTCAATTTGATATCATCTCTGTCCATAAAGCAAGGTTAGTTTTGTCATATAAACTTTGGATCATCAAGTCATTCCCGAATATTTATTTTATCTTCTAACTTTAATTTCAGTGGAGGAGAATGAAATATTTGATTTCCGTGGCATTCGCTTGGACTGGTACCGACTACAAGCATCTCTGTCTCACTCTCTTGGTCGATTCCAAGGAGTCTCCTACCTCATGAACACCACAATATTTCATTTGAAGCTGGTCGACTTCCAAGATGAACTGCTGCTGGAGACTTCAGACCTTTCCTTGTTGTGGTAAGTGCAGTGCTCAAGATTACGAGTTTTATAACATTTTACAATATTTCTTTGTTTCAGCTTTTATAACAAGATTTTTGAAGACCAGTTCCACATGTGTCTGGAATTTCCTGCCCAGAATCGATACATTGTTGCTTTTCCACTGATTTGTAGCCACTTCCAACATTGCACTCATGAAATGTGCCCAGAAGAGGTATGATTTACGGAACACAATTATTCTAATATTCACAAATCGGTGATACGTGACTTACTTCATTATTTCAGCGGCATCACATAAGAGAAAGAAGTTTATCTGTTGTCAACATATTTCTGGATGAAATGGCAAAGGAAGCAAAGAATATTATAACTACCATTTGTGACGAGCAATGCACACTCAGCGATAAGGTAAAATTATTTGAATAAATGCTCAGTAAAAATTTATATTACTAAATAACTTTTCTAGTTACTGCCAAAACACTGTGCTGCTCTTATTGCACACCATATACACCGGAAGAAAGTGAAAGACAAGTACAAAAAGACCCTTCCAGAAATTAACCGACCAGGTGTCGAGAGCTTCAGAAAAACAAGAGAAGATCTAACAACGTAATGACCAACAGACTTTTATTCTATTCTGATTCCTGATTGAATGCTATTTTAATTCTTCCAGCATGGACAAGTTGCATATGGCACTGACTGAGCTCTGTTACGCAATCAACTACTGCCCATCAATATCCGTCTGGGAATATACTTTTGCACCAAAAGAGTATTTGCACCAGCATCTGGAGAGTCGATTTGCCCGAGCACTAGTCGGCATGGTCATGTATAATCAAGAGACAAGTGAGATTGCAAAGCCATCTGAATTATTGGCCAGTGTACGTGCCTACATGAACGTATTGCAAACTGTTGAAAATTACGGTAGGCCATTATTCGCTATAATGTTCATGTAATTAGAATCTGTTTTAATTTTAATTTGTATTTTGATTTGTTTCAGTTCACCTCGACATGACCCGTGTGTTCAATAACGTCCTTCTGCAACAGACACAACAAATGGATAGTCACGGTGAGAAAACAGTGGCTGCCATTTACACACAGTGGTATGCGGAGGTTCTCCTTCGACGCGTGAGTGCTGGAAATATTTGCTTCTCTGGAAACCAGCGAGCATTTGTCAGTTTGAATGCCGAAGGAGCCACTCCATTCAGTGCCGAAGAATACTCAGACATTGCAGAATTACGAGCGCTGGCTGAGCTCATTGGTCCGTATGGGATGAAACATTTGAATGAAACCTTGATGTGGCAAATTGCTGGACAAGTACAGGAATTGAAGGTAAACATTTGTGAACAGTATGGAAATGTTTGAGTTCTAAATACGTTATTTTTTTTGTAGAAAATGGTTGCTGCAAATAAAGACGTATTGATGAATCTGAGAACAAACTTTGACAAACCAGAGTTAATGAAGGAGTTATACCGGAAACTGCAACGTAAGTTTACATTTATAATTAATATTCAAAGAAAGATTTCTTAAAATCGTTTCTACAGACGTCGAGAGCATGCTCCAAAGGATGACAATCATTGGGATGATCCTGAGATTTCGTCAACTTACACAGGAGGCTCTACATGATGCACTCATTGATCGAATTCCATTTCTACTTAGTTCAATACTAGATTTTCACGATCATGCTCCAAATGGCGAATCAGCGGTATGTTTTTCATTAAATTCATCAACGTTATCTTTAAAGTCTCCCATTAACACTTTTGGTTATATAACTAGAACGTTGCTGAAATGGCTTCCGCTGCTGGAATTACGTTGAAAGTCGACCCGACTCTGGTATTTGCACTCAGGAATCAAAAGAATGGTAATTTAAATTGCTATAAAATATTCGCTTTCAGCCTGTTTTAGTGAACACAAACTTAAGTTTAGTTCTACATTTTGCAGAAACGGGAGAGGACGAGTACATGCTTGCCTGTCTTCTTATGGTGTTTGTAGCCGTGTCTATTCCACGCCTGGCAAAGAATGATGGCTCTGTGTACATTGCCTCACTCGAAGGACATTCAAATAATATTCACTGCTTAGCCACAGCGGTCAATGCCATATTTGGTGCCTTGTTCACAATTTGGGGTCAAGGTCAGGGAGATATAGAGGACCGGCTGAAGGAATTCTTGGCGGTACGTCAGTCTTTTCTTGTGGAAAAGTCCGGATTAAGATTTGTTCTATTTTAGCTGGCCTCCTCTAGCCTCCTTCGCCTAGGTCAAGAAACAGATAAGGACGCTGTGAAGAACAGGGAATCCGTTTACCTCCTCCTGGATATGGTAGGGATTGTTATTTTATCTGAATGTTAACAATACTACTAAAAATGACTTCCTGTGATTTTTAGATTGTACAGGAATCGCCGTTCTTGACCATGGATCTTCTGGAATCTTGCTTCCCATACGCCCTTATAAGGAACGCCTTCCATGCCGTCTACAAGCAAGAAAACTCACACGTCCCTTAATTCCACTGGAAACTTTGTTACTCTTTTTACTCACTCCTGACCAAGTCACCACAACAAGCACACAGAACAACAGAGATGCATTTTACAAATTAGTTTTTCTAGAACCAGAATGTTACAAATATTTCCTGTATCTATACGTTCTTTTTTTCCATTTAGATCTAATCTATTCCAATATTTATGCCAACCGGAACAAACTAATTAAGTTAGTTTAGTTTAGCATTTTATTATATGAACTTTTATTTGCATAATTTCCTACTGTTTTTCGGGTCGCAGTAAAACACTCCACAGCCATAAGCATTCAAATCATAACTCTCTGCTTAGGCCGATATTTAAAAGAAACAAGAGGCCATATTAGTTGCTGCAGCTGAAGGTTATCCTCTTAACGAGTTATATGAATAAGGTGAAACCGTTTAATTAGAATTTTTATTGGCCATTGTACTCCACGTGCTCACTAAAATCGGTTTAATGAAAATGAAACCATTTTCAGACAATTCTTGAGCTGGAGGTTGTATGTACAAGGGAGGTCATTAAGGGAAATAAGCTCACGCTGAGCATCCACAATTGGCATATTTCGGTCCCTTCTTATTTGAGCAACTTCGTGACCTGGAGGCTAATCAATCAGAGTAAATACAGGATTCGGAGGAATTCCAAACGCCTCTGAATATCAATATAACGACTGGGATTGGTTACATGATGGCCGTGCTTTTGAAATATTTGGGAATACTCTCAATAGTATTCGGGTTCATGGTTTCTCTCCGTGCTGGTAATTCTTCCAATTTCTTGCGACTGAAAAGAAACTAATGAAAGTCACTTTCTTTCCAGTCCACGGGAGTCACTTTGTTGCCTATTCAGGTGGCTACTATTCAGGAACGAGTGAAGACGTTGGAAATTGCGGATGCTCAAGGATCCCTCATCGTGGATCGTACAAGTGGTACGCAACGGGACAGTCGGCACGAGTCTACAACAATGATGGCTGTAGTGGAACGTCACACACGACACTTGGTACGAGCAGAGGCGCAGAGCAAAGCACAGGGTTCGGATGGAAATCGATATTCATCGAGTGCTAATTAAACAGTTCAAAACATGTGCTAAAGCGAATAAAACTTCGAAATATGTCTGAATAAACATCAAAAACTCAATTATCACAATAACATGTTGTTTCTTTAAACATTTTTACGTCAGTATGACTCCCGACATGCAAAGATTGAACCACTCACTGATTTTAAACACCAGCGAAAAAACGTTTGAAACAAAGGAATTCGCAATCGATCGGTTTAAAATCAAATCCGTGTTACTGTGATTTTTTAGATGTGTGAATAGCATAGAACGACTAACCAAATGCGAAGGCAGTGGACATGACGTTTTCATTTGCGTTCGTTCAATTCTTCAACGGGTTGAAAAGTTGGTTGAAAGACAGGGCCTTCGGCAGGCGGGGTTTGTGGCTCATTTCGGCACATAATAGAAATCCTACGGTTTTTATCAACAGTTTTTCCCTGAAACATCGAGTCAGGTCCACCGAGGATCTCATGAGTGAATTCATATCTTGCAATGCCGCTATGGAATTGGGATAAGTTAGTACATGGTAATTAAGAATGGCTAAATTTTCGTATTACCTCATTACATAGAGAGATAAACGTGGTAAGTAGACCTCTAGGAATTTTTCTTTATCAACATCATGCCGGAGTCTCATAACACTGTCTGAAAGAAGACTCAGACCTGCTATCGTGTTCCCGCAGAACTGAAAAAGGTATTTTACACTATTAATCCACAAGACTTTGCAAAAATCCGTACAAGCGATTACCCTTTCGCTATCAATATGTGCCTTGATGACTCCTTCCTTCGCGAGATCCAGAACATGTACAAGTTGAAGTTGCGGTACAGACGGTGGAAATGCGATATGACGAATACGATTGATTATGAGTGTATTTTTCTTATTCCAAGTCTTCCTTTCAGTTTCTCTGTAATTGTGAATTGCCTGTAATTCACGCATTTACCATAAGTTAAAGAACACCAATTAATGAGTAGAAATATATGATGAACTTACATCATCCCAGTGAGATACTTCGTACTGCAACCGACTCATGTACGGCTGGATTTCAGACATCAACTCCTCCTCCTCTTCATCAGAAATAAAGTATGGATAAATTAACATTGACTTTGTAATTTCTGACTTCATCTCCGGCACTTTGTCGAGCACAGGATTGAAGCCGAAGTAGGCATGCGAAATCTCCTGAGATTGATTGGCCGGTACAGGGGTAGAGTCATTTTGAGCAATAAATGATGCAACGTTGACGCTAAATCTTCTGTTTCCATTTGATAACGTCTTCCCAAACCATCTTGCTTGATTAATCAAGTTGTAAACAGCATTTACAATCATTTCTGGCTTCTACTCCGGTCCACCATACCACAACTAAATGAATTTCAAGGAACCTGAAACAATGGGAGTACACATGAATTAGAGTAGCCATTAGCAATGTATTGCACTTTGGCAGCGCCCTATACTACCCCACTACTAAATGCAAAATGTGTATAACTAAGAACCACTAGGCCCAGACTTACGTGATTCTCGTTCCCCAACTGACCCCAACTGCTCACGGCAAGAGTTATCTTGCCCAATTTACAGAATGCTTATGACCCTTCAAAAGCAAAATTGAACACCTCAACATTATACTCCACTACTAACTAAGAATCATCACTAGACCCAGACTTACGTGATTCTCGTTCCCCAACTGACCCCAACTGCTCACGGCAAGAGTTATCTTGCCCAATTTACAGAAAGCTTATGACCCTCAAGCTGCTGAGGTCAAGTGCTGACTTGACCAACTTTTACCAGACCATCCGTGTATGGAACGGAGCCAACAAAACCATCTGAAGACAAAACCATCTGAAACCCGACAGTCTGTAGCTGTCGTTAAAAATTCCGAACTTCGTAATGTTTAAAGAAAAACAGCGAGCGGAATAGTTTAATAATTTTAACAACTCGAACTAATATATTATTTATATAAGACAAAGAACTGTTTTAGTTTAAATAATTAATGGGATTGTTACAATTTCTGGAGAAATGTCAACTGCATAATTTTTATTAAATCTACTAAGTCATTGAAACGGGGCTGGACGAAGCAAACATACTTTGGCTGTTGTTTCAGTTAACCTGATCGAAACAAAAGACGTTTGACCGTGGTCTCAGTTAATATGATCCGATCAAAATTTGAATTTTGACCGTGGTTTAAGTTAGCTTGATCGAAATAAAATTTGACCTTTGACCGTAGTTTAAGTTAACCTGATCGAAACAAAATTGACTTTTGACCGTGGTTTAAGTTAACCTGATCGAAACAAAATTGACTTTTGACCGTGGTATAAGTTAACCTGATCGAAACAAAATTGACTTTTGACCGTGGGTCGATGTTTTCGGTGACTGGTCGAGACTGTCTGGCTGTGTATGAAAAATGATTATTTTTTCCTTGCAGAAAAGGCCGCTGAATTCCCGCATTCCGTCTCAGGTCGCCCAACTCCCACAAAAAGTGATTCTGGGGAAAGCCGTGGTGAAAGGTGTGCAACTAAAACTAATCCATCGGAAAGTAATCAAACAAAATTATAAGAATAATGAAACTGCAATTGACGAAAATGCAAGGAAGTGAATTAGTTGGCTCGACCATTCTTTTCCTAATCCATTGGCTCATTAGTCATCAGTATAACCAAGTATAATTTCAGTTGTTTTAATTGTTGATTGGGATTGAAAACAATTGTTAAATTCGGTACATATTTTCCTTTCGTTGAAAAATCCTCGATTCCCTTACTCGATTCCTTGGGATCAATCGCTTTAAGTTAAAACAGAGTAAAAAGTGACAAATAAATTATGCTTGGTGAAAGCATTTGAAAGTATGGCACAGAACTCGACTTTCACCCATGTGTTCTTCAAACAAACACTTTGGGATCAAAGAGAAAGTCAACAACCAAGATATTTTGAAATTCTTCCTGCCTGGTGAAATGTGAAAGTGAAAATTTAATTAATTGGAGCTCCTTTCCCTCTGTACTTTCCTTCTTTGTTTCCTTCTTGTTGACACTTTCTTCACTTCTTCAGTCACGCTAATCTTCTTCATCCTCTAACATTCAGCCTATCCACTTTCTCCATATTCCTTCTCAATCTGTAAATGTGTGTAATACATTTTAAAACAAGAAATGGGTAAGTCCTTTTACATTTAAAGTTACAACTAACTAAAGGGTAATTTTCCTACTTTCTAGGTAAAGGAAGTCCGGGGCGTTAATTAGTCCTCAGACCACCAAGTCCATAAGCCCATTTTCAAAAGGATTTCCATGCAAAGAAAATTGTGATATTTAGAGTAATTAATTGATTCGTAAGGCAAGTAGAGGCAATTAACAAGTCTAGACCAGACCACACAAAGCTAGTATAAAATAAATAACGGCATGTGAACTAAATACTCAAAAGAAATAGCTCTTTAAATCTTTGGCCTTGAATACTCGTCAAATTGTTCCAATTAATTCTTTCTAATTGTAAAAGTTTAGAAAATATATTTTGTAAAGAGAAAGGTTATATTACAACAAAGTTGAAAATTATACAATTCTGTAGCGTTAGATTTTAAATATACTTGTTAACTGTTTTGAAAGTTTATGCAACATTCAAAGTGCCAAAGTCTTCTTTTCCTGTAGCAATATTATAAAAACGAATTCTTCCTAAGTAACTCCTTGTCAAATTACGCCTGGAAAATACGCCAAGATCTCCTACCAATTCACCGGTTCCATGAGGCAATCAGAACCACAATGGATCTATAAATGTAAGTTCCAAGTGCATAAAATTTCCATTGGAAAGACTGCCTGTTGGTAAATATTATTGAATACTTATTAGAAATCTCAAGTGTCTTTTCCTTTGCGATTAGACGCTCTTGGTCTAATAATACTTCATGAAGTTTGGGGACTCTAAAAATCTAGAGACATGTTTAGGAATGGAAAAATCTGTCCTGATCTCCAGTTTCTTTTTCCTTTACACTTTGCTTTCCGGCAGCAGTGGCGGCGCGGTGCTTGCACGTGCTGTCATACTATTTTTTTTTCGTACTTTTCACATCTAGCAATAATGGAATCACCCCGTGAAAGCGAATCGTAGAAGACAAAAATAGAATTTTTTTCAAAATGTTTTTTTTGCATCTTCAAGATTCAAGAGGATGTGAAACGTGAAGGAAAAGTAAAGGCGCAAAGCCTCATAGTTTTCGCTCAACTTGTTTCAATCGCATTCGGTTCCAGCCTTCACCACTACCGGAACAAATTATTGTATTCGGGTGGATGACGACGCTTGGGATGAACACAAAGTCTTGCATACTGGCGGGTTGATTAGAAAATCCTGAATCATGTGGATGACGCATGCGTCAGAGATAGGGCATTTTGTCACCACTTCCTGAAGCGTTGTTGATGCAAAGTTCGATGAGTTCGTAGATTTTATCGAAGTGATTCTAAAGATCTTTGGCCGTTTAGGATGTGACGGAATGCAGTTGCTACAATGTTGGGACTTTGATGAACCACCTGATTTGATTCGGGCATCATGAAGTGTTGCAACGTAATTATCATAAAAGGGAAAGAGGTATAACACGTTTTGACAGTGCTCGTATTTAGGCATAGGCAATGTGAAATTAAAACACCAGAGTGAAACTCATAATATAAAGTATCAAATGAAGTATGCCGAGAGGAATTTGTTTGCCACGGAACCCAATAATTAAGCAAGGTTTAACCTTAATGACAATATCCTTGTCGCCAACAAACAAAAGAACAGGGGAGCTTTTAAGGGATTGGAAAGGCGACATCCCAATGGAATGAAGTTGGAGTGCATTTTCTTTCGACTGCAGTTCTTAAGGGGGGAACTTTAGCAGTTAATCACATTCAAAATGCAGAATCAAAGTCAAGGTGGCAATAATTTAATTTCCTTTCCAACAACAGTTCTAACCCTGGCACACACTCGAGGGATGATGCAGTTTTTGCGCATTCAAGATTGCAAGCAACCAACAAGAACTTGAAACAAGTCCTCAGAGGGCAATGCAATAATGAATCAAGTCAGGTTTTTTGGAATTTTTCGTAATAAAGTCCATAGGGTAGATTCGACCGAATACAACTTTTATGGGTGACGATGACGAAATCTGTAAAGCCGTTCTGGATGCATGAGATCAAAATAAATGTCAACTTCTGCCCCCGTATAATTAAAGGTGTGCTTCATCAACGCCTTCAACAACCAGCCAACAACCAATATCACACACTCTACTTGTCCAATTCACATTCAAAATGTTTTCAAGTTTTAAAAAATCCCGGGGCTTCCTTCATATTTATGGTAGGCAGCGAGGTTTTTGTCATTTTGCATATAAAACCTCCTCCATTGCACATTGGCTTTGTCAAGCTTTATTGGTTCCTTGGAAGAATAATATAAAATCAAGCTTTAATTTTTTTTCAGAGAACGTCTAAACGCGGTTGAAAATTACGTTTTTCGGTTAAAGCGAATTGATGGGGTGTTTATTTAGGAGCAGCTGTTAGATCTCCAGCATATCCGGGTGTGAGAAATTCACCTTTATCACCTTATGCATGAGCCTCCTCCTTCTACGAAATTGCAAAGCGTCTAGGAACTATTTTCTATTGCTCTACATTAGGGAAGCTTGTCTCGAAGCTTGTCTTCCGGAAGAAATGTGCGGATGGAAAGACGTTAAGGGAAAGAAGAAGGAGATCTTTGCATGAGGAGTTTAAAACAAGGATCCGGCTTCACCATCCTTTTTTCGAAGGAAGGTTTTAATAAGTCTTTTACACTCGCAGCTCATCACACAAGTTATCTGAGTCAGAAAATGTTGTTCTTCGCCTAAACTCGAAGATTCAACTTACCTGAAGACGTCTTTCCATTCTTCACGGCATTGTTGTTTACAACCTTGAGCAATCCCCCATAACACAAGTGTGTTTCGGACCCGGCCGAGTTTCTCAAAATCTAAACCCAAAAATATGGGACTTTCACGACGCTAAAGAAAGTCGGAGCCATGTGACAATTTTCACCGCTTTCGTCTTTCTCCAGAGGTTGTGATAGTGCGCTATACTCCTTTGTTAATAATTCCAAGTGGTTTATTGGAATTGAAGCGTCTCTTTTCAACGGCTAAATTGTTTCTCTTGACATTTTCTTGATGTAGTTTTAATTAGCATTTCTCAAGCATTTTTCTTTGGATTTGATCGGAAGCACATTATTGCACGCGGAGGGAAGCAACGGACACAAAAGTAAGTAATAAGAAGCAATAATTTCAAAGATAATTTTATAAACATGGGGAAGGGAATTAGGCAATGAGACACGAGGTCAACATGCATGCGAGCTTAATATCAAACATCTGAGGAGCATGCGTCAACGCCACTGTAAAATCAGGTTACGTTTCCGGAATAATCTCAATTCGGCTTTTTTGTTGATGTTTAATGCGACTGGGAAATGCTAGCTGGAAAATGTGTAAAACATTACAACTAATAAAACCCAAAGGGCTACGGGTGTTTCATTGTTAGAAATGCGGAACAATTGGAAGGAGAAAGTTGGGGCTTTCTCCGGTCCTCGAAATCCTCGGCATAACGGATATTTGGAGCACTTCCGGACAGTTTTGAGAAGGCCAAAAGCATGTGAGTCGAGGCCTTTTGAACCAATCCCCAGTCAGGGATTTTGACTCGTGGTGCTGAAAAGGAAGAGAAAATCCGTTTTGCAAAGTGTAAAAAGCAGGCAGAACTTCTTCTTCGGCGTGTTTGCTCATTTCCCAGTTCCCCATCAAAAATAGCAACTTTATTTTCGGGCTCCGTCTTCTGTATCTCTAAATGAGTCAGCGACCCTTTCTGCTTGCTGCAGCTCTGGTGCTAGTTTTCAAAACTGAAGTATTTATGTTCAAAATTAGCTCTAGAATAATGTGTAGCACAGGGCGTATACTATATGGGGTTCGGAGTGGCGTAAGAACCGAATAATATCGCCCTGTATTTTACAGAAGTCGTCGTATATTCGCATGTGTTCCCATCTTGTCATAGTATGAACCTTGTCATCCAAAATTAAAATTTGTTGGAAAAACATTTTTGACGTTTTCATAAATTCTCAAACGCCTTTGATGACGAGGAACAACAACATTCGAGTAGAGTGAAAATTGAAGGGAATTGAAGAAATATTTATCGTCTTGTTCCAAAAAATCATGTTAGAATTCATAATAATTTTTTAGTTAATTTCAAGAGCCTAATGAGGTATGGATTTTAATTTAATAAGAAGGTAATAAAGACATTGCGTTTATGAAAATTAAATAGCCCAAAGAACAAGGTGAGAAACCGGAGTTGACAAGGCCGGATTTGGTCACTCCTACGGCGCAAGGTCAAAGCCAAGGTCTCCTTGTTTTGAATGTTTTTGCACAGAGTGAAATAACGGTTGTAGAATACCGTATTGATAAGCCATTACTCATGTAGATTGTAGTGGATCAAAAGCAGGTTTGAGAAAAACGTGGCGTCCAAGTAATTAATGCATCACATCCTTCCAATTATGCACCTCTTAACTTATATTTTTATTATTGGGTGCATTGTTGATGGTAAGGGGAAGGTACTTTATAGCTCTTGATCTCTAAGCAAGGTAACAAATGTCCTTAAAGTAATTTGTTTTCATGACTTATAGTGAAGCGTTGGGCTACTTGGAAATGAGTGCATATCCGCTCAAAGGAAAAAAAATCTCGCAAAACATGAATTGCACGGCTCTTGGTAGATTGTAGCTTTGCAGATTTCCTTCTTATAAATCCGCTTTGATAGTGGCTTAACCGTAGGTTTTAATAAATTGCCGTGTCTTGACTTTTTAAGTCTGTTTTGTACTATTCTTGAAGGAGGTGACCAGGTTTTTAGAAGAGGGATCAAATTGGCAAATTGTCGTCCAACGTCCTTGAACCTTTTTGGGAAGCGTCAGTTGACATTTTTCATTGGACGTGTTAGGCAACTTCTACTTTTCCAAATGGCATTAATCCTGTTGACGCTCCATTGTCACAGCCAGAGCCCACATTTTGTTCAGCAATTAGGCACGAAGTTGATGTGTCAATTAACTCATTATGGGAAAACTTTCCCATTTGAATTTAAATAGCATCAGAAGGCGAAAATCCGGATTTGTCCTTAGTAAAGATTAGAATCTTTGGATGCCTTTGCAAATTCATAAGAGAAATTTTAAACAAGAAATGGGCAAACTTTTTATTTTGTGTATTCACCCAATCCCACACTTGACAGAACAAATTGAGGATTTAACGCATAACGATTGCAAAGTGCAATAATATAAGAAACTGCAGGGAATTTCAGTTTCAAATTGTACTTGGAAAATTAGTCTAAGGGTTGAATTTTATCAGAAATAATTGCAGTTTCTTCCTTTGGCTGAAGATAATAAATAGCGCAACAATAAGCGGCCTTATCTCCGCGTTTGTTGAAATTGTAGGGGAATTACTTTGCGGTCAAGTGATGCAACTCCCTAATTTCTAAACTGTGAAATTGAATTGTTGGCTCAACCTCGTCCTTAAACTGCATTTTTATGCTAATCGGTGCAAAAATAAAGTCTTAAGTGTATAAGCGTGTGTCCATATTCTAATATTTAACCCCTGATGAGGCAAGCTTAAGAACCTTCAATTTGAATTTTCAATATACGAAAATTATTAAAATTTTCCAGCGCAGTTCAATGTCTTAGAAAAGATGGGATCAGATTATGAGATTTTGCGCTGCAAATTACACCTACCTTCAATTAACTATGGCTTAACTAGAGTGAAATTTGATCTTGACGTCTCATCTTTCATTTCTCTTTTTGATATGCTACTTTTTGGTATTTGAAGTAATCATACGAATTATCCTTGCCTAAAATTCCTTAATGAATTCGTGCAACTTATCTATCAAGCTCATCTCCCTCATTCATTCAATTGCAATTGCAAAGAGACCTTAACACTCTAGGCGTCTCAACAATGTTAAAGTACTTTTGTACACTAACGATACTCCATATGGCTCGCGTAGAAGGAAGATGGATATGCTCTATGGATGGACAATTTATAATTATCACGTTATCTCATTTGCGTAACTTTTGATGTTCCAAGGAGCTCACTTCCTTGACACCTCGAGCTATAAACGCCGGGTCACTTTTATATGGAAAATTCATAACGCTAAAATGGTAACCCCGTGGCATTCCACTTGAAATTAAGATGTTGTTAAATCAGTGGCTGATGAATGCATTAGAATTTAGATTTAGTTAGTAGAGACATTTAATGAAATTACAATGGAGAAAGCTCGTTGCCGCTAACGTTGGGTTTTGACGCTCAAGATTGATGAGTCAAAATGACGTATTTCAGGAGACGTTTAAGATTTATTCCCGTTGCGCTCCTGCTGCTTAATTAAACTTGCATTTTGAAAACAGTTGGTTTTTATTTCTCTTTTTTAGAATCCATCATTAACTATAAAGAGTAATTAAGTTTTAATTGGAACTTTTTGGGTGATAATTAAAGAGGAGTGTCTTAATTGCGGTCACTTGACTCCTAAGTGAGGAGCACATGAAACCCACGCAGAATTAACTTTTGTCTACACTATTATAAAGGAGTTATGAAATCCGAAGTTTTTGCAGAGATTCAGCAGCGAATCCTTCGCTAATAAATTATTTCCTCTCATTTAGTCCGGAAAAGATGATGAGGTGATTCATTTCGAAGATAAACAACACAGTCAAAAGAAAATTATACACTGGTGCTTTTTCCCCTTTTGTGGTTTAAGAGTTATTAATGCGTTTACGCATTATAACTTGCCACGAATGTGCTAATAATGCGGTTCTGCAGGAAACAATAAGTTAAAATTATTAGAAAAAAGAAATGGAATGGAAGGCGGTGCGTAACGACATCATCATCCTTAAGGCTTGGCTCAAATGTCATTCTCCGAACTCCACAAACATGAAATTTGCAACAAATTAAAATGACGTAGGATAATAATTACTATCCTAGCTAATAGTGGAAAATAAAAGGCATAAGACTACATAAGATTCTTCCCTGATACTCGAGCGAAATGAAGACAAGAGGAGAGGGAGTTGAAAGGAGCACGTTAGGTTTTGATAATTGATCGTAATTGATCTTCTGAAGTCATTGGCACATTAGGTTCGTGAAATCTGAAGCAGTACTTTAGAAGGTACTTAGGAAGCCACGTTGTTTCATTTGGTTGTTTGCAAATTGGAAAGGTGATACCCTCTTGTAAAAGTGTAAAAGCTGTTTGACAACTTTAGCTTACAGCTTCACACACGACGACCTTCTTCCTTGAACGCATTCCATTCTGACGCATCACCCGTACATTGTTTATTACAAAAAATTAATCAAAAGACGGGATAGAGAAATTCGAGAAAAAAAGGTGGATCTGAATAATAATTTAGTGATGCTAATTCCTTTTGACAAAAATGGGAGGGGTTGTTGTAATGCAAAATTCACTCCTGATTGCCTTGATGAAAGCATTAATATGCCTATATGTGTGGGGAAAAGCAGCTTCAAGCACTTCAATCATTTTCAGTTTTTACAAAGGTCATCGCCAAGGAAAGTGACATGGGTACAAAATGTTAAGATGGCCAAAGATTAGCTAGTACTGGCACGTGTCCCGTTTTCACAGATTTGTGACATTGCCACCACCAGTGGTATATCCCACCATTACCCATTAGGAATTTGGAATTTGCGCCTTGAACTTTTGTGCCCGCGTGGATTTACAAACATCTTGCTTAAAGGAGCAAACGTGTATTTAAACCTAACCTGTGGGTTTTTATTTGAATAAATTCACTGAACTAATCAATTGCTATGCATCCCTTGTTCTCCTATTATCTCATCCCAATGATACAAGTTTATAAACCAAAGGAATTCTTGCAACTACGTTCAGCATCAGGGAATAGGCTCAGCATACAAGCATTCTCAATCATCTTTAAGTTTGTAGTAGATCCAGATTGATTTTTATGAAGCCTTTTCTGAGAGGTGGGAAACGGCGGTTGCAAGTGTCAATGGACTTTTGGAACTTAGAAGGTGCACTTGTGGATCATGTCTCTCAAGTTCAAGATTCCGCGGGTACTTGGCTCCGCCTTTTCCTTTTCACCCTGACCTATAGTTTGGCCCCTCTGCTTATTACACTAAATGTTGGCATCCAAAAAACTACTGGCGAAAGTGTTGACCTTTGGAAAGAGATTAGAAATGTAAGCAAATGCCAGACTTTTCGGAAGCACGTGGCCGTAGAGGAAGTATTGGCAACAACATTCTTTGCTTCACGTTTTGGTTTGGTCAGCAGTGCCAAGGAGTCTCACAATATCCAATTTCCCATTCAAGTTCCGTTTGTTGGGGTAGGCTCAGAACAGATTCAATTGGCAATGTTTCCCACAATAAACATGAACGTACTGCCAAAAATGAATATTTCCTGATTCCTGATTTTGTCTGTAATGTGTTTACATACAGCCAAGGATGGGGAAAGTGGCCCTACTCCATTCTCCTGGAGTAAATAAACAAATGGTAATAAAGCTAGTAATTAAAAGCCAAAATCATTATGCTAATAATTAAAGTTTCTGAAGGGCACGCACTTGGATGCAATGTATTATCAAAAGGAATAATGAATAGCGAGTTCGTGTGTGGTTTATATGTTACGCTCTTCGGCTACAGTTCTAATGATTAAATGCAGGAACAGTTCTTTTTCATATAAACTTGGACATATCTAAATGACTATCATTCAATTGACGAAAACTTCATCTTATTTAATTTTATTTTTCACTATTAGGGTTGAACCGGTGCTCTTGAGCTCAAGGACAGGAGGACAAGCTCAAAAGGAAAATAATTTCTTCCGACAAGTGAAAGCAAGCGGAGGGATAAGTACAAAAAGGATTTGCTACTGTGGAGTCCTCCGCAGTGAGATTGGTGCCAATGGGTTTGGTAAGTTTAATTTCTACAAGTAATTTTCACAATAATTAAAATTGCAATTTTTTCTTTGTTTGTAAACTGCACTATATGGAAAGGAAAATAGACGTAAAGTAATTCGACCTCAATTTCCTTTTGGCAGTTCCAACGGGAAAGAGTGTTTGGCTTTTGTTTTCTTTATAAAAGAGCATCCTCCAGGTTTCCTGGATTGAAATTATGAAGAGATTTGTCTTCGTTTGTATATTCTAAGCTCATTGCCGTCTCCTCCATCCCATTTCATTTTAGGAGTGGTCTTTTTTTATTGTTCCGTTAATATTATGATGAGTAGGTTTTTGCAAAGGAGAAATATGCGGTGAAAGTATTTCTTAGAGGGAGAAAGTTGGTATTGCCGGGTTGGAATGAGCCCATGCGTATGACATGATTCGAGAAGACCTTTGATGAAGAGGCTAATCTTAATACAAAGTACAGCCGAACAACGGAAGGAGGGTTAAGAAATAATATAAAGATGACGGATTTTTGAATTTTAAAGTACGTTCAAAATGGCAAGAATCCAGCTTGGATAATAAAAACGATTCCAGGGACTCCAGTAATAGACTGGGTTGACTGTGATGGGCCGTGTGTGTGTGTTTGTGTGTATTTCAGACGGAGCAGCCGGTGGATAATCATACTCTTGTCCTCCCATTTCTTCTTCATCTGATTATGATGCAGTGGTAATCATCATCTAAATGCATATTGCATGAGGGAATCAAGTCGATGGTTGTATCGAATAAAAGCTATAGGGAAATCAAGGGAGTCGTTTGGCTCCTCTGCTGACGCCAAATTGCATTGTTGCTTTGGACTAAGGAGATAAGAAAGTTGACTCAGGTGGCCGGCCGCTGACCTCTTTGGTGAGAACAATGTCTGATGGATCGTGACCTCGCCAAGGACGTTGGCTTGTGTTGGTGGTCTTCAACCTGATTCTTTCTTATGCCTTCCAATGCATCCGGATTCTTACCACCGGCATACTTTACCAATACAACTAAACGACGCGTATTTTCCATTAAAACCAACTCCATTCCTGTACAAAATAATATATCAAAATCTATTAGAAAAATGCTTAAGTCGTAAATTGGTCCACCGGAAAACCATGTGCATAGGAAAATCCCATGCATAAATTGAAAATTAATTAAAACTAAAATATTCATTTTCCAGGAAATCCGGATTGAAGATAAATCTCGATAGTACAAGTTTTACTAGCCGGTAGCTGAAAGTAAAAAATGTTTATTTGTTAAACCTTAGTAGGAATAATCTTATGGATTCTGCACCCACATCGACGACCACTTTTTTCCATTTACGCTTTAAAGTGAGAAGGATTTATGCAAAATACAAAATATTTTAACGGTGTTAAGGATTGACCGCATTCCAGAGATGTGAGGTAAGCTGCCATTTTCTTTGGAATAAGATGCAGGCACGCAATCAAGAAGAAAGCACTTCACACCGCATCCGACTCCCATTACCTTAATTCGCGTGCCAATGTCCACTTTTGTCATTATTTACGTCCGTCTTGTTTCTGAATGTCAGATGTAGAACATCAACATTCCGAAAACAAGGAGATAAAATGTACTCAAGAGGATGCTGATGGATACAGCAAATTAGTCAGTCAAGGTGTTACGGAATTTATAAAACAAAAGGCTCCCTGCAGTTTTTTACATGTACATAAAACCAAAATCTGATTTCCTTGCTGATTATATTAATTTATAATTCAACACCTCCAAATTTTTCTTTATCTTTCATTGGTCAGGGGAACGAAGTGGTCATAAGAAGTCATGTTCTTTCACCAGTACTTCGGGGGGTGATGAAAAAACTGTATTTTAGCAGACAGACAAGCTTTTACTAGGAAATCAAAATGGTTTCCTGATAACATATTTTCCTCTATTCAAATATTTTCCGAAAGTTGCGTTTCCTTGTGCTGAGACGCAATATGTTCGATGGTAAATTTTTATATGAAAAGTGTTATGCCGTTTTTGGACGACATCTTGTACAGAGGTTTAATGAATAAACTTTTCAGGATTTATGTTTAAGAAAAAAAGAATCATAACAAAGTTTAAACTTGACAGCCGCACATCATTCCAAGGAGTCCATTTTTATTATTTGCTTTTCCTCCTCCCTTTGTTTTGAATTGAATAATTTCCCTTTTCCGCTTTTGCATGTGCCTCCGTGACTTGGTCAAGTGAAGCCTCTGTGTATCTCCCCTGATTGATTGTTACAGCGTTTCCCCTGATTGCATTGGCAATTAGTTTGGAATTGAGCAAGAGGACTTGGTCGTGGCGTGTCGTTGGTTGGGCGGAATTGTTCTCCTCCGATAATTAACAAATCAGAGGTCGGCCCGTTATTTGATTCCGTTGGATCCGAGTTACATGGAGAAAGTATAGTGGTCTCTTTCTGTGGTTCGTCGGAGTAATACCGTAAATCAAGATTCTTAACTACGAAAGGATGGGCAGTATGAGCTCACCATCCCCCTGTCCATGTTCCATGTCACCCTTTCGGTGAACTATGATCATTTTATTACTTGCTCTGCCTATATGGGATTTCTCGTCTGAGCTTCCGGAACTCTAATGTTCTTTTCCCTTTTCTCCACTCGGTTAGCCACACTTTGACCCTTTCGGTCGGATTTCGTGGTAAAAGTTTTTCAAAGTTTAACGGAAACTAGTCACATCAACTTAGAGCTTAGGAGAAGACTAAAGATGATTCCGATTAAGTGTAGCAAATCTCAGAATTTGTTTAATTCCCTTTGAAACTGGATTATAATGCTAGGATAAAGTATCTGGTATATTTATTTTCCTTTGCCATTGGGCATGTTCTGATTCCATTAGTTTGGCGATTCTCCTCCATGAGTTGCTGGTGACATTTGAGGGAGAGGTAACACTCTAATTCATGTCAGCCCACTTTCTCCTTTTATTCGGAGATTGAGTAAAGGAGACATTCACTTTCTCCATGCTTTCTCCCTTGACTGCATTCCACCCTTCTTACCAGAATGCATTTAGCAGCGTCCCAAGCTCTCTTTTCTTTCCCATTTTTTGCCCAGTTGCACAGAAAACTCGGGGAAGAAAGGACGCTGAAACTTGATTAGTGGCTGACTACTAATATCGAGATCACATTGAAACCGAGAAAATTCCATCGATCAACGCGTCTGCCACGACAATTTCTTTCTTCCTCTGCACATGAAAAGGAAGGGAAATGCATTAAACCCACAAAAGCGCTTTACTCCCGAGAGCAAACTTTAATAAAAGTATCAGTCTGGAATTAAGGGCAGCTGGGATTGGTTAGGATAAAATTATTTATTAAAGATTGTTTTAATCTGGTAAATGGTTAATTTTTATTCCACCAAAGAGTATATGATTTAGCCATTGTGGAGGTTTTTACTTCAATCAGGCGCTATGCAATTAACTATGCTCATGCGTTGTGAACCGAATCCTGTTAACTTCCGTTCCAAGCGGAGGAATGGAATTCGCAGAGTAGACGTTCTAGGTAATAATAAGTCGGAGTCAGTAATGATTTATTTAAAGTGCCCTTTAATCTTATTAGATGTTTACAATCTACCGTACACTCTTCCGCTTCGGCTATTATTATAGCCATGGTGGTTTTGCTTTTGATGCCCCATGTAATGTACTACTGGTGGACTTCGTCTATGGCTTCTGATGAAAGTCTTATCTCCAAGTTTAAAAGAATCATTTTTCAAAAGATAACCATCAATCAGGCAGACATTACCATTATATTTTATTAAATAATAGTAATAAATAGCTACAAAACCACCAACTAGGATCATGGGTATGGTGCCAAAACTTAAAATTACGATGAAATTTATAATTATTTCCTTGTGAGTTATTGTTTTATTTTTATTGTTCATTATTTACTAAACTACATCAACCTCATCATCAGTGCTAAACTGAATGATGACAGTTGAAACGAAAAGAAGAGGGGGAGGGTCTAGAGAAAATGGCGGTCGTATTTTATGCATAAAAAAATTTTGTGATTTGAGATTTCCCTCTTAACCAGGTCACCATGAACGACACATTTGAGACATGATTGAAGAAATTTCTTGCTAAAATTCGATCGTATTTTCTTCTGAGGAAGTTGAGCATCAGAAATAGATTTGCGTGGGTGAGCATTTGAACTATGTGCGTATAAAACCTCATAGGTTGAATTTGATGCGAAAAGAATTAAGGACTTCATCAATCATCAAACGTATTTTTTTTATTTTAAAAGGTAAGAAATGGCACATGAGAAGACGAGCACTCTGCGCTTTCAGCAAGGTTAAATTGCAACTTAAATGCAAAAAAGGCCGCCCGGTCTGATGTGGCACACAATGCTTTTTTTTTTTACTAATTATGTAGCTGATTATATAAAGAAGGAATCATACTCCGTATAATTCTCTCTGCTTCTGTGGCATTTGGTATCTTCAACAACATCTAGAAAATGTTGAAACATTTCAGGAAAGCAGACAATTGGAAAGAGCCGAGTGTGCGATGAATGTGTCCGCGTCCAATTTAAAATTTCGTTATGCCTACTCCTTTGCGTTACTCAAATCTGAGAAGAATTAATTGGAGAGTTAATGGAAATGATGGAGGATTTCCCGTATTTAAAGAACTCAAGGGTTCTGATTGGCTCTTTGAATTGGGGGGTGAATGTTCCTTTTGTAGTCCAAGGAGGTTGTTAGGGGGTAAGTTCCAGAGCTGCTGGATTTTCTGGAGGAAAAGAAAGCTTCTTCCAGCAAGGGGAAAGGAGGCTGGACTGATCCGCGGTTTGTCTCTGTGGAGCATCTGCTTTCGGGATTCGGGGATTCGCCCTGACTCATGTGCCACCAGATCCGAAATAAAAGCACGTTGTTCCCCTGCGATGGAAACTGCTGAATCTCTTCATATGATAAAAAGTCGGGTGTCTTCTTGGAGCTTTTCGTTTCGTCAGTACCAACGGGACACGAGGAGCGTCCGTACTTTCCTTCTCCTAAACCTGTTGTTACTCAATTGTCAAAAATTAAATTTAGACTTTT
Organism: Pseudachorutes palmiensis; assembly: GCA_009869845.1. Classification (NCBI taxonomy): domain Eukaryota; kingdom Metazoa; phylum Arthropoda; class Collembola; order Poduromorpha; family Neanuridae; genus Pseudachorutes; species Pseudachorutes palmiensis. The sequence goes on along the minus strand of VNWY01000028.1, from coordinate 46,966 downwards.
CCTTGACAATCCAGTTTCTTCAGACCCTTGTCATAACACCTCTCCTTTAATAATCGGGTTTTTCCGATTTCCATTCCAGAACAGTTCTAGTCACAACTTTTGCTTTCATCCCTCCAATAAAGGCTCCTGAACAATTTGTAAAAGCTTCAAAGTGCACATTTGAAATAGTTTAGTTGACGCCGTGAACATTTCCTCTGTCGACTGTGGCTCTCAGCATCTAGCAATAATACTTGCAATCACCACCAGTTTCAACTCACTTTGCAAAAATACTTGTCACATCCTTTTCCTCGGATACAAACATCATGGTAATTTATTTTTAATTTAAAAAAAGGCAGACTCTTGTTTAATTCCGCAGCGCCTCCTAAACTGCGGTTTTGAATATAAAATGTTGAACAGGGAAGAGCCGATTGCACAATAAGTTGGTAGACATGTCGCCTTGAATGTGCTATTCTAGCAGCATCAAAACTTTTCTCGGTGTGAATCTGAAAGGAAAGCTAAATATAGCTTTTCTCAAGACTTTTTCATAAAGGATTCTCGTAACTCCTTCGTTTTCCTGGGCAGAACCAACAGCCTCAGAATTACTACACACACAATTATTGCACACATTCATAAATTTTAAACTGTTTTATACACTGTTTATTTACACATAAACCTATTCTAAAAAAAGGGGGATTCTGCTCATGATTCATGCCTTGGATTCTTAGAATAAAATATGGCATCCATTTTAATATTTCTAATTGTATCTTCTTTTCAAAATTGCAGGATGAATTTCATCCATTTATCGAAGCATTGTTACCGTACGTGAAGGCGTTTTCATACACTTGGTTCAACCTTCAGGCTGCCAAACGAAAGTACTTTAAGAAGCACGAGAAGCGAATGTCGCTTGACGAAGAAAGGAGGTGTAAGGAAGAGCTCCAGGTAAGAAAAAAGCATTGTTTAAATTCCAATGCGGAATCGTGTCAGACAGAAATTGAACACTGTGTTTGACCCTTGAACAATTCGAGGTTGCTAGCCATTGTTGACATCCGAGAGCGTCGTTTACCACGCCACGACGCTTTTTACGCTCTGTCATTAAACTTGATACATAATCCTCGAATCACTGGGACCTGAGTCATACACATTTTATGACTTGCATTCCCATCTCCTTCCCATGAGAATTAAAAGTCTGGGTTAATTCCCCGACATGGTCAAAGTTCACAATTGTCATTAAACTCAATTTAACAGTGGGCTAGACGACTGAGGTGAATAGCCTTCTGGAAGAATTTCCCCGTGAGAAGAGACAGAAAGTAGGCAATAATTGCAGAGTGTCAGATGAAGACATTGGTTTAGATTACAAGGGGACTGATTATTAAAGACCCGCTTGTAAGGTGTATTGCGCAAAAGGACGCTATAAGTCTGTAAGAAATATTAGACTGTTTGAGGCTTCCTTTTTCATTCGGTAGTACATAAGATAGGTACAAGGTTGTCCTAAACTGGGAAATGTTGAAGGAAAGTACTAAAACCCCTGGAAAGTATATTATTATTACCTCCTTTACACGTCAAGATGTTACTTGTTACGCTTCTCTGTGAGATGATGCTGATGACGTACATCCAAAAGGCCATGGGAAGGATTTTAGTCTTGTCTAAGAAGAGATTCAAAATATTGGCAATGGGACAAATGTAAAGGATATGAGGTGGAGGAAATTAAATAGGCTTTTCCCAAACAATTGTTAATGTCTTTGTATACTTCTTTAAGGAGTTTACTGTTAGTTTGTCACTTGCTGGGTTCTCCTTACGGGAATTACATGAGGTACATTACATACGAAAATGTAATAATTTACATTACGACAAAACTTTGATTCAATTTGTGCAGTCGTGGATACTGCGGATAGTGAATGTGTGTGTGTGTCTGATACAATGATAGGAGGCCATTATTCCCGGGTAATTTCAGACAACTTGAAATTTTGGTTTTAGGTTCACATTAGTTGGAGCAACGACCATCGCTAGATTCATTTGGAATCTTCAAGGGGATGTTTTCCACTTTCTTATTCCCTCTCCTTTGGACTTTCCATTTTATCTTAAGAATTAGTTCCGTATTACTTTTCCAATAAGACCCAGGAGATAAGGGAAATGGATGGGATTTTAGTCCAAGTCAATTGATCAAGATAACTATTACAAAACAAGGGTAAGGCGACAAGGGTGAAAATTAGCCCTAAAACTTTCACCACCGGATGAGAAAGTACCTCAACCCTCAACTCACACTTTGCAATTTCAGACGGAAAATCCATCCCGTCTCCCTACCCATCAGTTTCAAGACAAGTCCAGAACTAAAAAATTAGAAAATCAGTGGTATTTAGCTCATTGTTTTAAATTACACAACTACGAGCCATATTTTACCCGGCCTGCAATTCTACTTTAGGTTCTTTTGTCAGTTTTATTTTCCCTGGATGTAAAAATGTAAGAAAAATTGTATGAGAAGGATTGGATTTTGCGCTGATTTCTGCCGTGAGCCGGTGATGATGCGTGGAGTCCGTTGGAATAAATGTCTGTAGCAAATGTCCTTTTTGAGATGGTAGAATAATATGGAGAAAGTAGAGACAGAGGAATGAAAGTTCGATACGGTCCATAATAGTAATAATAATAGTTGTTCCTAGGGAAATGGAAGGTAGGATGTGTCTAAGCATTGGGATCTGGTAGACTAGGGATTGTAGGAAGGAGAAAGCAGGCACCCTTTATTATTTAGGAAGGAAACGACACAGTTCCACTAAATTGATGTAATTCACATGCTTATATGGTGCAAGATATGGTTTGTAAGAGACGATAAATAGATAGATAGATCCTGTTATTATGTATTTGCTCTCGGTTTCTTCTTCGTGTGCTAACTCTGGAGCTCGTAGTTCCATAGCCAAGGAGACAATGGAGAAAAGGATGAAGGAAAAGAAGGAAGGAAAAATTGTTCATGGTTCTTTCCCTATTTATGATCTCTTTGAGGAGACGATTCCAGTCGACTTATTGCATTCTTTGCGTCTGTTTTGTAAATATAAAGAACCAGAGCCCGAGTTTTATTTTTGATTCCAATCTTGTCACCACAATTTATAATACACTTACATTTTTAGTCTATTTCCCCGACCTGAAAAGGCTTTCCTTTTGTATCTCTCCTACACTTGCCTTTTCCCGAGATCATTTACTTGCTCAAAGATTAGTCTCCTAGATTCCCGTATGGAAGGATCTCTGAGGCATAACGCACCCAAGGCCTAATGTCTCTCCTATACATTAGATAAATCCTAGAGCAGTGAGACGTTGGGGGCTGTTTCTATTATAACAATGAATACATGCTTTACATGCACTCGTTCCGTAGGTCATGCATCTTTCTCCTTTCTCCGCATAAAATGTCTCCGTTCGACTTTTCCCTTTTGCCCTTCGTCGCATCCTCTCTGTCTCTTTTTGTCTATCTGCATAATGTATGGTACATTCCTCCATTTCTTATATTTAGTGGTCGTCTCTTACTTTGGCCCTACCATTGCTCTACCGTCATTCCCTAAAGTACTCTCTCAAATGATCTGTGAAATTGTCAAAAAGGAGACAAAGGAGAACAGAAATTGTCTCAGAGTCGAATTCCATATTCACATTTGTAGCCTACAACCTACTTTTTAAAACAAGTTTTACTAAACACGCTTTGGGACAAAATGAGAATGGAGTGGTGTTGACCACTTGGGCAGTTGGGAGAAGCATTTAGAATCCTTATCCGTTTTCCCGTGGAATGAAGATGCATGGAAGGAGTAGGATGGACTTGATTTCATTCCGCATGGAATGGCTTTGAAGCGAGTGGGTTTCACGGCGGAAGACCTTTGGACTCTGGAGAGGTTAAACAAGAAACGCGAGAGATGAATTTCTCCCTGAAACCAAAAATGTGTGGGAGAAAATGGAAAAGGAAGAAATCTCCAGGCGCCCAGGAGAGATTTCTCCAGTAATGCTTTGGAAGTGTAGAAATAAAAAAGGTAATGGAGCTGAGTAACGAATTTGTAGAGTTCGTAAATCACTGGAAACTCCCTGCCTTAATCAGCACCAATTGCCTCAGAATCGGGTCCATTGACACGCCTATTGCTTGACCATCAAAGACCCTCCAAACTGTTTCTTATGGGCTTTCGATAAATCTGAAACTGCAGAGGCTCGATTAAGGCCGTTTTAACCTTTCTTTTTAAATTACTAAATACAATTCCTTGTAGCTTTGCAGCACCGGTAAATGTTTCCCAATGCCAAACAAGAGGAGGAGGTTGAGGTCAGATTTTCATTGGTTCTTGTTTTGGAATAGGAAATCCCCTTTTTCCTTTGAGTCTGAATACTGCGTCTGCTCAGAGACTCTGAGCTATGAACGAGCAAGAGAGCAGAGCCGCAGTAACTCATTGTACTTTATAATTAGATCCCAGTCAAGGTATATAAATGTCGAATTTAAATTAAATGCTCTTGGTCCGTTGCCAAGGGCCCTTGGGTCTATTAACTTACCACACGCTTTCATTAGCGTGCAAGACCGGAGTTACAGGGGCAGGGGCGTGATCTACATTCAATATAAATTAACCAAGAAATTATCAACTTCAGTTCGAGGGCAGCCACTCACTGAAATTGTTCTTCATATCCTATACCATGGAAATTAAAGGGAACCTGTGTCTTCTCCGTATGCCTAAATCCCCTCTCGTCCTTTTGTAATAGTGCAAAGTTTTCAAGGCGATCTAACGGTAATTGAGATAAACGGTTAGACTTTCTTTTTTTTTTACAGAGGGGACACAAGTGCTAATAAACTTTGGAGTAAAATGTGGACTTTGGATGGTGAAAGTATAAGGAGAGAAAGTGGAGCTAAGATAAAAAAAAACTCAAGTGAAAATGTGCAAAGGTTTTTCCTAACTTTCTCTTTCTTGAATATGCGATTAAAAATTCTCGTGGAAGAACTCCTGGGCCTCTTATCCTTGTATTAATGACTAAATGAAGAAAGTGAAGATTTCTAAATATTATCTATAGAAAAAGAAAGGCCTTTAATTGTGAGGGTAGTTATAAAAAATGACCTGTCAGGAACAGCATTAGCAGGCGTGACGCCCATCGAAGGTTCATGAATGGCTTATTCAGGAGGGATGAACTGCAGAGATTATCACAAAGTTCCCACAAGAGGAACCACACGAGGTTCCTACTACCCGGGTATTTCGAAGGAGGAGGGAGAAGTCTCCGACTCCAAAAAGTCCTGGAGTTACAGGAATTATGTGTCGTAATAATTTGGAAACCTCAAATTATTACCACAAAATCTTCATTCTATAGTCTACATCTTCTATTCCTTTTCGACATAGACGCTCTTTCCGGTTCCAATTAACGCCTATATGCTAAACTACACAGAGGAAATTACAACCCTAAAGATTTAGCTGTATGGAGAATTTTAAATATTTTTCTAATTGAAGGTCACGCATTGGATGGCCTTTTTGGGTTTTTTCGAGTCCATTGCTTTTCTTTATTTTCCAAAGGATATTAGAACTTCCTACCCTCAGAAAAGTTTTAAAACTTTTCCCTCATTATTTAAATTCTGCTCAAGTTCAGAAGGAAAACTTTGTTCAGGATCAAAAGAAATCCTAGAATTATTTCATCCCCTTGATGATCTTCCTCTAAACGCTGATTTTTTAAATAATTTCCAGAATGAGAAGATCGAAGTTAAGCAGAAATGGGCCTCTCGATTACTTGGTAAATTACGAAAAGACATCACACAGGAATATCGTGAAGACTTCGTCCTCTCTATCACTGGGAAAAAACCTGCAATGTGTGTCCTCTCAAATCCTGATCAAAAAGGAAAAATGAGGAGGATTGACTGCCTCCGTCAAGCAGACAAGGTAAATTCATTCTTTGAAAAAAGAAATACACACGACTCCTTCTAACATGACTCGAATCCCTGGGAATTTTATAGCATTTTGAAAGTCTTGAGGGAGACATTTGAACATTTAAGTTGAGCTTCCTTTCCCCGTGGTTCAGTTTTCCACCCTTTCTCCACGCCAGTAAATTCAGGCGAAAGGAAGCGGAGAAATAACATCCTGAGTGACAACCCTTAGGGCTCTTAATTGGGCATGAAATGAAATAAACTGTTTCAACATTCACAAAAACTTTTACAAGGATGACCCAAGTTTATGAACAGAAATATGTTCACAGAAATTGTAAATTATATTAAGTTCCTCACAAGAAGAAAAAACTCTTTGGCTAATTGAAACTAATGACACTGAATCTGTGTGTCTACAAGCAAAGCATTTTTATAAAAATTTCTTTCGCCTTTACTTTCATCCGAGTTCTCTGTATGTTCTGAAGAAAGTGCATAGCTAATGCCAGGGCAGTTGTTGACTGGGGATTTGATAGATGCGGTCAGCTAAATGCTGCTGACGGCTGTGAAGGAACAAGAATGATCTGTGTGCGTCCTGCTGCCCACTACTCTGAAGAAAAAGATTCTGGGGCTACTTCCATGTGATAGAAATCCGCCGCCGAGAAAAAAAATAGCAAAACACGGAGAGGGGAAAGTGTGTGGAAAATGGGTAAAATGGTTTTGTATGTATGTAATTCATCTGGCGCCGGAGAATGCTGACCTAGCTGTATCTTTCCTTTTCGGGAAGAGCAAAGAGCCCACTTGTGTTAAGCATGATATAAGCCACCGAGAAGACAACGCCCTCCCCTATCTCCCAAATCTCAGCTATTGTCCTCTTCTATTTATTCCTACATGTCATCTTATTAAGTCAATTTTATTACATCACTTTAAGCCTCTGGAAAAACTAAAACTAAAAGCATTCTTTCAGGAAACAGCTCAAACTCATAATTAAAATCTGAGCTGTGTAGGATTTGAAAAGGAAAACAAAAGTCTAGCTGGTAAAAGAGGTTTCCTGGGGCTATCGTTTACTTCTTCACTGTTCCCCTTGATAAATGCTATGCAAATTAAGAAACCAACTAAATTGTTTGTTTGCAGGTATGGAGGTTGGACCTAGTGATGGTGATCCTGTTCAAAGCAATACCTTTAGAAAGTACGGATGGAGAGAGGTTGGAAAAGTCACCCGAGTGTCTCCATCCGGGCCTTTGTGTCAACCCGTACCACATAAATGTTTCCGTCCGAGAGTTGGATTTATATTTGGCCAATTTCATCAACAGTCATGGTAAGCGCAATGGATTTTTATTCCATATAAAAATAAACTAAAGAAAATTATGTGTATACGCGCGCATTCATCAATCCCATCTCCAGGAAGAATTCAGCATAGTAGCTCCGCCTAAATTTTGATGTGGATCTGATTGTTTGATTTTGCCCTGTCGGGGGTTAATGCAGATAGGAGATGACTTTGTATGAAAGTCAGGAAGGAAAGAAAGTAACAGGGGAAAGGTAGGCTGATCGAGAGAGGGAAAAGTCCAAATCCATCCACTCTCTTACCCCATCATTTTCAACCCCAATGTGACTTTCACTTTCTCCCTTCCTGCTTCCTTTTTCCTTCTGAAGGACTTTCACTCGTAAATTATGATTCCCCTCTTCGGCTCAAATTCCATTGTACTATTCCACCGCTTGAGACTGGGTGAGGAGTGATAAATAAAAACTGTCCTAGTTTAAGTGTTAATGAGAGTTTGGTGTTTGGACGTCAAAAGAAGGCCTTCATTCCAGCGCCTGTTTCTTCTTATATGGGATTTATGGTTTATTTCTTTTGTTTTTATAGATATCCTCAGCGGCATGTGTGACAATAATAACGAGAAGGAAGAGGAGAGGGGGTTGAAGGGTGAGTCCTTTTTCGAAACAAAAAAAAAACTTTCTCTGCTTTCACTTTTTCTTCGTATTCCTTTTCTCTGAATTTCTCCCTGGGGTCTCTTCAGCCCCTCATTAACATCCCCTGTTGTTCAAACAAAGGATTAATAAATTAAATCAAATCAATTGTAGTCGGTGCATTAGGGGAGAAAAATTCATTAATGCCAAATTTATAAGAAGTCACGTTGAATTTGGTCCATATTTAAGTCTTGTTTACATTCAGCGATTTCTCTATTAGCTGGTTCTAATTTAAGAAAGTAATTTTTAATTGAATGAAAATCGAAGAAAGATAAATGCAAGATCAAGATTGGATGGAAGGGATTTCCCTTTTCTATTTCTTAATGTCCATAACCTTTTAACTGTCTCCCTTTCTCTCATTGTCTTTTGTCTTTTGGAAAGAAATTAATTAGTCCCCTTCATCAAGTTTTGCCTTTTCCGTCTCCGCCTGAATTAAATCCCATCTGCACATAGCCCAGAACAGAAGGAAGTGAGACATAAATAATCTGGTTTGAAAATTAACTTTCTCCAAAAATATGTTATGTTTTTCTCCTTCTGCCACTCACGGTGACAACTTAAATCACTTTAACAAAGGAAAATACACGCCTTCTTTCTCTCCCAAAGGCCATAATCCCCATCCACTTTCCTAAATTCAAAGGCCAGAACTTTCTCTCTCTCTCTTCCGATTGACTAAAAAATGAATAGCTCTCAATTAGCGATTTCTCCGTTTAACTTTTAAGAAAGGAGGATCTTTGATTTATGATTTTGCCTTTCTCCACCCTTCTAAAAACTAAAGATTCCTTCTAGGGAAAAGATAGGAGGAAGAGGGTAGTATTTTAGGAGCAGTGGACTTGATAAGTCGCCTTCATCCCAAGTGACTCTCCTTGACCAATGAAGTGTTTTCCCTGATTAACGAAAATGCTGAGTCCTTTGTTTTCCCCAGCCTTCTTGGCCTGGATTGTAATAAATACGTCGAACCAGTTGAAAATAAATTCTGATTTGAACGTTTATGGATTTTGATTGTGTGATAAAAGTAGGATTCTTGAGGGGTGAAGGTGTTGAGACAAGGTGATTTGGCGGATGATAGTAATGGGTCAGAATTCCCTTAAGTGTGAACTAGGAGGATGACTGGATAAGATAATTTCCAGTGCTTCTGCACACATACTTAGTTATCAGTTCTTTTGCCCTTGGGCTTGCTTCATGTCCGAAAAAGCAGAGACGGGGAAAAGACTGTAAGCTCAGCAAGCCGTACTGACATTAGTTGCTGATCTATAGTTCCGTAAATCTCGTCCGCTCATCCACCCCCTTACACATTGTAGCTTTCTCTCTTTTCACATTATCGCATCTAAACTCACATTCATGTGTCTTCCATGTGGGCCGGTCTCTTTGTTTTTCAAAAAAGTCTTCAACGCAAAAGTCGCCTAAGCCTCTCTGCCGTCGGAGAGAGAAAGGAAGTATTCATATTAGAAGCAACTCTGCTCTGTAGAGCACAAAGTTTTTTTTTTCTTGTAATTTCTTAGAGGAGGGATCTAAAGCACAACATTTGTACTTATTATGTATCCTTCCTTGTCTTTTTGTCAGGAGAGAAAAGACATGAAGTGGATTGAAAGTCGAGGAGAAGGGAGAAAGGCTCTAATCCTCATTGAGTGCCTGTGAAGACACACAGAGAGGAGAGAGACTTGAGCCCAAATAGTTTCTTGAAGGTTTCTTCAATGTTAAGTTTGTGGGGAACGGGGCGACAGCATCTCCATTGTCTTAATCGCTAATGGGTCATAAGGAGATGAAGCCGCTGAAATTCTCAAGTCTTAAGGAACCCCGGTTCTAACGACTTTTCCCCCACGACGGTTTTAATAGTCAAGGGAAAGTGGTCGTATGTAGTCCCCTTAAGGAAAGCATGGGAGAGTACTCTATGCAAATTAGTATGTGTGTAAAGAATTTGCATGGAAAAGTGCTGGAATGTCGTCATGTGCAGCCAGGAACTAATACCCGAAAATTTATGTTACCAGATTTCTGAGAGATTACCACACCCTTTCTGATCACGTCGTTCTTATTTCCAGCTTCATTTTCTTCCATGCCGCTGACATGGTAGTTGCCATTCTAATCATGTAAAGGGCCTCTTGATGAAACACACAAACGGACCCATCCAATCAACCCCTGCCCTGAACAAACCTCCCCTGGATAATCCACGTCTTTACTTTTATTCATGTCCCTTCGGCCTCTTCAGCCTTTCTTCACACATTTTTCCACTTTTACTCCAACGAGGGGAAAAGTCGAAGTGAAAAGTAGAATGTCATTTTCCAAATCAAGACCAGTTTCCATTTATTATTGGCGATGCATTTCGGATTTTCGTTTTATTCAGACACGATGAAGTTGGTTATCCTCTGCTTTCTCTCGAATCCGTTTTCTCCTTTCCCTTTATTATTTTTTTCTGGTCAAACCCATGAATATATTTCCGTATGAATCAAAAGTGAATATGGGATGATCTATCCATAAACATGCAAAGAGTGTGGTGATGTGAGTAATAAAATATCCTACAGAACGGAGTTATAGAAATGGAAGGAGCGATGCTAACTTCTCCATTATATCGTGGTTGGACAGACTACTGGATTTTCATACCAGAATCAAACCTTCATTATTTCGTACAACTTTGACATGTCGAATCCTCTACACCAAAATCCAATAACATTCAAATTCCCAAATCCTCCTCTGGCTGAATCCCATTGGAATAAGTTCATTTCCCCAGGAAAATAACACTCCCGTTGAATTCCAAATTTGAGTTAATTTAACTTTCGTCCAGTTAATGTTTTTCCGTATGTGGGGAATTGACATGAGCTCCAACACACATACACCACATTAAGATCCTTGTCTTTGATATGCTCGTATAAAATAAAATGTTGTGAGCCCTGGTGCTCCTTAGGCTTTCTCCTAATAAAATGGGGCTTTGAAACATATAGCTCTTTTCCTGGGGTTTTTCTGCTCAACGTAAATGGGCCAAGAATAAGAAAAGCAGGGAGAGATATAATAGTTGAAACTGCATAAATTCCATGTCCAATGATCCGAGCTTCTCCGGTTTGTTGGGCACGGTGACGTGTTGATATAACTGATGATGAGGAGGGAAGGACCAATGGACAACGGTCATTCCTTTTTTCTTCTTTTGCTACTACCCGGGTTTAGTTTAGAAGTCATGCGGAGGACAGGATGGGTTGATATCAAAAAGGAAATCTCTGTTGATACTCTATTACAACCTTCTAAAATCTCCAGTTTAGAAAACGACCGAGGAAAGCGGAGGAGCGTATAACTCCTGCCACCGACTTGTATGCTCTCCAGTATTCTGTTTCATGATCTTTGAATGGGGGTTTCCAAAGTTGGAAACAGGGAGACTCATTCCAGACGGCCTTATGATTACCTTCTTCCTCAATAAAGAAGTGGTGAAATTGCTGCAGGAAGAAAGGATCGCTTCCCCGTGTACACTTAACTTACAAACGTCTCCCCGTCCTTCTCTGCTTCACTGCCTTGCTTTCTCTCCTAATAGAAATCCATATCCTCCAATTCAGCATGCAAATATAGGAAGTTTTTGGGTGATTTTACGGCCTAATGGAGACGCTTCCACAACCCACCTCTTATTGATCTCGTTAATTTCTAAACTCTCCAAACAAATCCACATGACACACTTCCAAGGCCTCCATACAAACTCCCATTCCTACAAAGAATTCAAAAGTAAAAGTTATTCTTCACTTATTTACAAAGGTGCGGGCGTGCTTACGGGTAATCGGTGGGTTCGTGCTACGGTCAGAGCCTTTGGTAGACCTCCAGACTTACCCGGGAGAGGCGCGCATAGGAAAAGGAAAGCATTCAGTTCATCTCAGTTGGAAAAATTTAGCAGCCGCTTTCTTACTATTGAAGCCATGTATGGAGCTGGAAAAGCTTTATAAATCATTGCATTTGATTTCCTTCTTGCGTGATAGCTGTAAAGTGGGAACAAATATCAGTAACGGGATACTTTTCTAAAGGCGAGAAAAGCGAATTGATTTCTCATCCACTTTAGTTCCATAAAGGAGAAGAAAGTACATCATTCGTTTGACACCGTCTGGGATATGGGGTCACCAAATTCCGTCTTCCGGTTGAGATTTCCAGCTTCCACAAAACAGATAAAATATGTGCTAATATTGTACCAAGTTGGATAGAGTCATTAGCCACTTCTGGTCTTTTTGACTCTCAGTTAATCTTGTGTTAAAACAAAGTTTTAATTTGTGATGTTGATGGGCGACAAGTTAGGAGAGGGAAGTAGTTTTTAACCCAGAGAAAGTTTACTTTCTCCGGCCCATCATCCCCGTTCCTTCTGAATAGCGGTGCTAGACGACCCAGTGAAACTAAAAACAAACATGTTCACTAGTTCCTTAATCGTTGTCTGCAAACTCGTGTATGGGGATTTATGTTACAGAGATCCTACGCTTTCTTTCTTTTTTCTTTTTCCTTAAGCATAACAACGGAATAACAATTCTCGTTTCAAATACTCTCCCCTCCTTGTACTCACTTTTCACGTTTCATTTTCTTTCCTTTCACTTATACGCCTTTCTCCAATTCATTATTACCATTGTTTTTTTTTTCTTCTTGTTTTTCCCCTTAATATGGAGGGTTGCTTATAAACGGTTCTCAATTGCCAACGCTTCGGTAGCAGGGAATTAAAGTCTTTAAAAAAACAGCCACACTCAGATCCCTCTTTTTGTCAAGTCTTTTTACGACCGAATGCTAAATACGATGGGAGCCATTTAAGGCATTAGCAACTTACTACCACGAAGGCTTATTATAATTAAGATACCCGCAATTTTTTCCCTTCAGCATGGGCTTTTGTTAACAACGTTGATTACAAATGAGACTGCTTAATGTAAAATATTCTTTTAAAGAAAATGGCATTTTGTAATTATAAAAGTCTAAGATTTTGACACCCTTTGAGAGAGGGTAGGATTTCCACCCTTTAGAAAAAATGGGTGGCGAAATCTTGATTTTGTGAGGTATAGGATTTGGACCATTTTCTGTACATTTTGTGGGCATTTGTGAGTATTAGGGTCGTTGGTCAATGGAATCGGTCCGTGGTTCCATAAGTGGGTTTTTGTAATAAATGTTCAATTCGAATTCCTTGAATAGGAGAGATGAGTAGACCATAGATGAGGAATCTATTTGAGATTTTTTTCATTTTTTTTCCTCGGATTTATTGGTGATATTTAAGGGATGGAGGGGGAGGACAGGTCTCATGGTTTGTTGGTTTTTCGGATGATTTTCTATAAGCCATTTCAAACGGAAAGGTAGTTGTAAATTATTCCTTTTGGTTAAAGAAAAGAAGAGGGAAAAGATTTTTATTTCTCCTCTTCTCGGGTGAAAGTGGATCGGAGCTTTCTCTCCTTTCTACGAAACTCCGCAGATGACAAACGGTAGTGGTCGTATGTCTTGAGAGCAAAAATGGGGACCGTTTTGTTTCATCCAGTGGGGTACTTGGAAGGATCTTGTCATCAATTCAACAGTAGCAGGAGACCTTGCACTAACCAAAAATACTGTCAACATTCCCCTTACTCTGTAATCGTAGAAACCCCTCGTTGTCAAGGGACAGTGGTCAGGGGGTAACTATTAAGATAGGTCCTGCCACTTGCCCTGGCTCGAACGTCAACAAGATAACAAGAGAAAAGCAATTGACGACTTGAACAGGGCTTACGGAGCAATTTCTTCCTTCTTATATGTTCACAGGGAAAGCAAGTGACGGACCAACAGACTCCGAGTTTATACACTTCTTTCCCTTCTTTCATAACACTTAGAACTGGGAAGTTGGGAAGAAGGATTGACATCGTAGTCATAGGAACATGACCTCATCCTTACTTTTTTCTGTACACTTGTCAATGATTAGGAACATTCACACACACACACACTTCATTGTTCTTCACTGTCCAAATGTCTGTCGTCTTCAGAACAATACAAACCTCATTCCCTCTATAAGCCTTTACGCCTTCCAAAAACCCCTTTTCCCTCCCCATTTCATCGAGTGAAAGTCAGGCTTGAGAAATGCATGGTGAACTGCTAACAGAATTCTCTACTTTCGCAAATCCTACTTATAAAAGAGCACCCATCTTAAACTCTACTTGACCTTTAAGACTGCTCTCCATTTTGTGATGTCAACTAATGAAATATTGGTTTATACTTGGACAGGATATGCTCACAATCCGTACAACGGCGTAATTTGCAATGACACTATATTGGCCACTGGAGTCTTTGCTTCAAAGGAACTCTGGCGTCTCTCCAAAGGTAACAAAGTAATTTTCTCATCCTAAAATCTAACCACAAGTTCTCATTATAATTAGCAAGAGTGACGGATATGGAACTTTACTTGTTTGGGACATGACTTTTATTAACTTTTTTTTTCCGAGTGCCACTGACGAGTTATTATTAATCAGCTTGTATTGTGAGTGATGCTGTGGAAGTGGGAATTCCAGGTGAAGGAGATGCTAGAATGCTAACGGGCCTTTGGGATGATAATAATCGTATCAATTTTAATAGCCCTGGTGTAGGCGTGCTTTCCTTTTAATGGTTAAAATGTTGCCTTCAATTCCTGGTGTTGTGGCGGTGCGTGTGGATGATGGTTTTTAGGTCGTGGATTCTAATGTATAAGAATTGTGGTGGTGGTGGTTATGTAAAGTGAAAGTGGTGAAAGTGTGTGTACCCTATTCCTGGGTCTTTTCTTCCTTGTCTGTCTGTATAGACTTCCACCGAGTAATTTCATGATAGTATCATCAGAAGCTTTTATGGTCTGTTGTATATGCATTGGGTGGCTAAATGTTGTGTGTAGGAATTGATGACAAATGGTGTCTCCTTTACTAGCCATTTAACTAAGCAGTTTTTGGTAGGGAAGCAGAGCTTTTGTCACTATGCGGTTTTCTAACCACCACTCCAGGAGGTACGGCAACGGGGAAAGTTGACGAGTTGTTCGGGTCATAACTCTGACCCATCTTTTCATCATAACACATTCAGAGCCAAAGCAGTTGGTACAAGTAGAACCAAACTCCCTCATCTACTTTGTATCGATCACGTCATCATCAACCCCCTCATCTCTAATCTCACACTATTACCAAACATGGATAAAATATAAAAATGTATGGCAGAAAACACATAAGGAGAGGTAGGCAGGGGTGAAGGAATCACATGGAGAAAGTAAATTGGAAAGAAATTCAGAAAACATTCACTTCCGGCTTGGAAAAAGTTGTGGCTGTCAATTGCCTTGATTAATTAATGGGCTGTTAATAGTTGCAAATCCTTTGTTTCACTTTTGCTAAATTATCTGATGATGAATCCCAGTGAGGAGCTTTAGAGGGAGAGAGGAAGCTCCAGTGATTTGTAGCTTACTGCTGAGTTAGAGTCCCCTTTTGTTCATGTCACCGAAAACCCAGAACTATACACTCGGATTCTTTTATGGCTCCACTATGGAAATCTAATGCTCAGGGAAGCACACTATGCATTTAAGTCTTATGTTGATAAACCAACCAACCAGCTCATGGCCAGCAGAGCTAGAAACGAAAAAAGAAAAAGGGAAAAAGCACCATTGGACTTTCACCACTGCCACCACCACCGCCAAAGATTCCATTTCGCCCTCACTCCTTCCCCACTGTCCCATTTCATTTGTTAGAGTTGATGTTTTAATCAAATAGGATCGAGTGTGTGTCTTCATTCATTTAATAAATTCTGCTTCTCGGGACATAAATTCATGTCGGAAGTGACAAATATTTGTGGGTCGCCACATAGCAGAAATTTGTGGCCACGACCAACGTCGCTCCTGATTTGTCATATTTAGCTCCTTCTTCTCTTTTTGGATTCTGGATTCTGTGCTAGTATTTTTGCAAAGATGGATTGATTGCATTTTCCCCAAGGATTATATTGAAGGTTACAATGACTGGATGGTTTTTACTTTTCCGTATCACCCGGGTGCTGAAGTCTCTGAAATATCAAAGGGTAGTGTGTGGAAATGGATGCATAAAAATGGGAAGGCACAACGTGCTCACCTCATAATTCTCCCTCTTATACATTTCCTTTTCCGAAGGATATGAGCCCTTCTTTTTTCTTAGATGACACAAGATGCAATTTACTATCAGACCCTTACTCGACAAAAGTGGAACTCGGTGTTATGTCTCATTCAAATTGGAGGATACATGTCGTAATATTGAGGAATTGAATGTTGGATTGTCTCCTCGAACTTTCATTTTCTACGCGAGTCGATTCTCCTTCCCTTTTCTCCAGGCTTCCTTGCATATGCATCTTTTCCAATCTGATTCTGGGAATGTCATCGTCCTCCTTCCAACATGTCTCTCAGTCCCATTTATATGCATTCCGAAATATCTGGAATTAAATTGAGTCCTGAGAAATTAACCGAGTCGTCGTCCCTCTCTGATTTATTTTCTTATCTGCCTGCGGACTCCTTTGCTTGTAGTTATGATTTGTCTTTCTTTAAGTTAATATTAAATTTTGGCTTTGATTGCAGCATCTATTGTTCAAGGTCCCAATGGAATCCAACCCACAATCAAGCTTGAGAACCCAAGCAGCTACTACTGTAATAGCTACACCCCTCCTGGCTCAGATCACTCCGTACTGTTGGGCTCAGGCAATTACAGTAAGTTCATTTCCACAATTATAAAATTATTCAAAAATTTTATCCTTCATTTTGCTCTTATTTAGGTCCATTGACGTTGCCTCGAAATCTGCCTAGTCCGCCATCGGAACACAGAAACAAGAGGAGAAGACTGAGCTCAGAGGAAGATCCGCTCGATGTCAGCGGTGGGGGTGGTCGGGACAAAGGGAATGAAGTGACATACTACGGTCAGAGTCCAGCGTCTTTATCGAGTCAAGCGAGTTGGCACTCTGAAGTGGATCATGGTCAGTACACCACACGAATCTCCAGCTTTTCCCTTTTGCAAAGTTTCCCATTTTATTCACTTGACTGCTCAAGCAACTTTCTCTCTTAAGGACATAATGTTCGCTTTGCAAGCTCCAAAGCAATCCACGTCAAAAGATTTGGATTACGCTTAAATTAGCGCTTTGCTTTTCCTGGTTTGGAAGCGCAGCGCTTTGCTTTTGTATTGTGGGGTCTATGGGCTTGAGGACTGTAGAGACTGTAGGACTGAGGCTATTGTTCTTCAATGCTTAAAATACGTGGGAAAGGTCAGGTTAGGCAGACTCATTAGTTTCCCGGAAGTATAATCTGAGGACGGGAGTTTAGTTAATTTATGTATACGCATTGCCCACTTAGGCGTCCATCATTCTACTCGGCAACATTCCAACAACAACCACAGCAGCAGCCACGGTCAGAACCACAGCAGCAGTCATCAGGGAAATGGCAGTCATAATAATCATCACCACCACCATTCCAGTAGTAGCAACAATCACCATCATCACCGCTCCGAAAAGAGCCCGCCTAGTAACCTAGTACTGAAGGCAGCTGGTAGGCTTAACCCTGCCAGTGAAAGTAGTGACACCTATCCGTCATTTACAGCGGCAGTCCGCACGACTGCGTCTCTGGGTCTCACAATTAGACAAGCGACCGGTACGTAATTGTATCTTGGGCTCATATCAATCCTTGTCTGCAGCCCTCAAGCCAGTTTGAGCATTTCAGATACGCCTTCACAATATTCGTTTTGCTTTGTATTTGTTCCGGGCATTTTATTCAAACCTTTGGAATTTTTTCAATTCTTTTCCTAGGCTTGGGACAGCATAGTACCGTGACTACACTTGGGCCTGGAAGTCTCTCTAGCGGAAGTAGTTCGTACTACCATACTGAATCATCTCATGAGCATCACGGAAGTCCGGCAAAATATCACGAAAATGGACACGATACCTTCTCAGACTTTGTCACTCTTGTGTGCCAAGAAGCACAAGGTCCTGGTACTCCGGTATGATCTTTTGACCCCTGTTATTTATAAAGCAATGGATTAGTATATGTTTTGTACATGATTCAGGTTGGGAATATTCGTGTAAATAGTAAACTCTCAGCGTACTATAGCAGCTCCATGCTTCCGCCACCGCCGCCTTCAGGACCGATGGCAAGGCCAGTGACAATCATTCGCTCAACTGAGATGCCCGGCTCAGCGGGACTTGGGAACTCCCCGTCAGCATCGAATACTCCGCCATTGAGCTCCAATGAGTCGAGCAGTAGTGCTCGAGACTCCCGCAGTTCTTTAAGTCCAACCGGAAATGATCAGTCACCTTCATCACGTTCGTCGTATTCCGTCTCAAGGGACTACACGCTAAGTCATCTCCATTCTCAATCCCCAGGGCAGGTATGTCAGCTCATTAGGAATATTACTACATTTATTACTAATTTTACTTTGCAGTTGTTTAGTTACAACAACATCAATTCCCGTGTGGACATGGGCGGAATGTCCGGAGTGATCAGTCCCACGAACCTGACTTTGTTCCCGTCGAGCAACAGCAGTTCATCTGGGAGTAGAGTAAGCAGCAGTGGCTCGAGGTCAACGCCCTTGTCCCGCTGGAATGCAGCCCCCTTTATAAACCTTGATGAAAACATTGATTATACCATGGTCTCCTCACTGATGCCCGGTCCCGCTGAACCAAATACTGTAACACTCATTGACGACGGTGAGTCTGACGACTCATAGAAGACGTTAACCGATTGGACTGTGTGTTTATATATTGCTTGTTAAGGTGCACGTCTCACAATGACTGCCGTAAATTGTTTTCAATTTTCCGGAATTTGTCTTCCGTAAATTCGGCTACAAACTAACCTTCCCATTGTTTGCCCTTTGTTGTTATTGTCGTCCAATTTAATTGCATCTCGTTTCTTTGTCTAAAACGGTCTTGCCTTGATTGTGTTAAAACATTGAAGAATTAATGGAATTTAATGGCGGTTCAAAATGAATTTCAGCGGCTGTAATACGTACTTCTACTAAACCTAAACTGTAAGTCAAAACTAGAATATTAAGCAGTACCCAAATGATTGTTGCTTTCTTTGTTTTCAATTTCACATCATAACCAAATGTCAATTGTGGAACTTAACGTTAATGTGCTTGCATTGTTTTTCAATGGCATGGGTTTTAACTTCTTAATGCCTTACTAACTGGAATTGCTAATGGAATTAAGGGAGTAAAATTGTGATTTATTTTACTTATTTCAGAGAGGTACTTCAGTGTGGTTGTGCATGGGAATGACCTGGACGGGTCAAGCGGTGGCAGTGTCCATTCAGGAAGCGGGAATTCTTCGTCTCCCGTCCACCATCAACACCACCATTCACAGCCAGCGACACCACCAAGAATTTCATCAGGAACGCCTAATGGCACCACCAGTTCTTCAAATTCTTCCGCCTCCGCTCAGAAAACATAGTTAGACAAAATGGCTTTCGTTACTTTGTTCAACTCTCAAAGCGTGTGGGAAATTGTCCATATTTAGAAGCCCCAATTTAGAGGCAGTTGCAAGGTTCTAATGGACTCCAAACTCCTTAAGTCATGTTAAAAGGGTACCCACACACTTGACATTTATTATTACTCTTGTTATCCGCTTAATCAGGGATTAATAATTACAAATGTCCTGGAAGTTCTGAAAGCAATATACGAATGACCACTAATTAGTCCGTGAGGTCAACGTGTTCACGTATTTTAAAAAATGAAAAAGATGGACTCATAACTCCGTCATCACACAAATGGCAATAGTCTCAACCTATTAACTTTAAACTTAATGATAATACTAAATATTAACTGATTTTTAAACTTCACTAATTAGATGGAAAACACATACGGCCTAAAACAAAGCCAAGTCACGAAACGAATATTATGCAGTTGGAAAACAAAAGCATAAAATAGCGGTCCTCTCGCCGTCGCCTTTCTCTTTAAATTCGTAGCAATAAATTGTTCAACACGCAGAACTTTGGAGCCTTATTTAACACAGCAGTTTAAGTTTGAAACGTTTTTTGAGTCCAGTTTGTAAAACAGCAGCAACTTACAACGAATTGTGATTAGTAACTACACACTATTTAAAAAAGCAGGTTTTGTATGTAAAATGGAATTTAGCTCAAACTGAAAATATGAAAAGATGCAATATACTTTACTATAACAAATGTGACATTTAGATAAACAATTTTAGAACATGGGACGAATGAACTTTCTTCACAAAAGTGTCACAAGTGGCAACGTTTTAAAATGCATAACTTATAGGACTCTCTGGTCAATCTGGATCCATTTACAAAAGGATGCAGGAACTTTATTTTTAATATTTGTTCCGGAAATCATCAATCAAACACTTATTTTGCAACGTAGAAAGCAAAGGTGACCCTTTGAATGAAGAAATTTCATTTGGGAAAATGAACAATGCACCACAGTTACCGTTGTTGTTTTAATTTCTAAACTCCCCCAGCATATAAATGTTGGATTTAACTCTTGATTTCTAGCGAAGCGTTAGCGTCAATCAATCGTGGAACTAATGTTGTGATAGAATCTAGTTGTTCATTTCCCGGGATTGGTTACTACACTGTCGAAAAATGTTGGAATTTAATTAAATTAAGTTAATTATTTACTTGTGGCGATACGATACGGAGGAGCTAAAACTTAATTTACACAAAGGCAGCCACAGCGTTAATCAAAAGTTGTCGAATGGTGCGATACCAGTCAAGCAGTGGATTTTATTTGAATGGAAAAACTAAAAACCTTGGAGTACAAAGATGACCACTTGATTCTGTTGTTTTAATTCTTTAATTTTGTTCCTATGTTCCCTAGCCTAGAGTTTACTAATCGCTCCTTAGAATTTTAATGGCTCATCTCCGTCGTAATTTCAAAATGTTTAAAAAATAATGGCTAAATGTAATGGCTTCATTGTGGTTGTGATGTGGAAAGGCGACTACAAACGCAAGTGTTTAAAATTTAAAACTTTTAGGAGACGGATGAAAGTGTTCAAGTGTATAAATTGTAAATAAGAAATAAACGAATCTCACTGCAAAAGAAAATGATGGATAGCCGGCCTGTTCGGAGTGAGGTTTTCACCAAGATGGAAATTAACTTAGTAGGAAATATAGTCAAGTCAAAGTTAATTGTTGCTGAAAAATTAAGAATGTGATACAGCCGGGGTTATAAGTCATGTTGTGTGTGAAATCTAATTAGCTCTGATTGTTCACTCATTACATTGTTATTGCTAAGCAAAGCGGGAGACGTGTGTAGATCAGATTGATTCCTATTATTACCTTTTAATTGCTAAGCTTAATTTCAAGTAATTAAGGCGTGAGTGAGTTAATGAGTAGGGTAAATGCAAAATAAAGTTTTTCAATCCATTCTTTCGTAGAGTATTCAACAATGTAACAAAATTATTTGGCCAATATCCGGGTTTCAATATATTGCACTTTCTCCACTTTCACTTTCCAGCATTGTAGCCAACTGGACGGCGATCATATTACAGCAGTATTTTTTATTCAACTGTTTCTGAACATTTTAATTCCAGAGTCTAATTTTTCTTATGGAATTTTATACAGAGTTTTAATACTGAATTATACACTTTTTTGACTAGAGGATATGCGGGATTAAACTGAGATACATTATTATTTTATAAAGAAAATTGATGTTGATGAAGCTATGCTCTATAGTTGAGAGACGTTTGATTTTTTGTGTAAAGCCAACGTTATTTCCACCACGTATAAAAATCAATTGGGAAAAGTTAAGGGTGCCATTAGTTTAGTTTCCACACCGGTAACTTTACAAGGACATTGTCTCTCTAAAAAGATTTTTTCTAAGTGCTGGTATGGACTCGCATGTGACGATTAAGATTTCCCGACTGTGAAAACCGTAGTAGACAGAGTTTGCACTGGTATGGTTTTTCACCTGAATGGATTCGAAGATGCTTGGTGAGAGTAGATGAGTCCGAAAATGCTTTTTTGCAGAGGCGACAACGATATGGTCTCTCTCCGGAATGTGTCCGCATGTGCGTGGTCACCGAAGAACTCTGAGAGAATTTTCGGTCACATATTGGACAGCGAAATGGCTTCTCACCGGAATGAGTTCGAACGTGAGCGGTAAGGTTAGCCGCTTGACTGAAAGATTTATGACACTCCAAACAGCGGTACGGTTTCTCGCCAGAATGTGTTCGCAAATGTGTTTTCAACGTTGAAGGACGGGCGTATGTCTTCCCGCAAATTCTACACAAATTTGATTTCGATCCGAAACTCCCAATGGAGGGGCTGAGGCTTTCAGATGAGCCTGCAAATGTCAAAATCCAATAAGAACAAATGTTATACATTTTATATATTTATGTTGAGTACATACGCGTAGATCTCTGTCTCTTGGTTGAGGTGAAGGACCTGTTCCCTGGGGAAATCCCGTTGGAATGGATCAGAGATGGCGGCGGTATCCATTGTGGCCTGAGGCCATCAAGGGAAGATTCCGGACGGAAATCAGCAGCAAAACTGTACGTCGTACTATATGGCTGATGACAAAAATTTTGCGTTGGCGAGGTCCCGTAAGAAGTGTATGGGGGCGTAGATTGTGCTCCTATGTGACCCCCTCCATTGGGGGGCCATTGCATCTAACAATAGTTAAAATTATTGACAATGTTGCTTTTAGTTTTGGGGAGTTTTTCTCAATTGTTGAAAACGTCGCTTACCTGATGTTGAAGACTGGCGTCTGGCGGGAGGTAGCCCATGGTCATATTCATTGAAACGTTGACACTCATTGATGGAAAAGTGGCAGCAAAGTTCGGTCCACTGTTCGTGTTATGGTTCGGTCCGAAAGATTGTTCGATGCAATAATTTGGAGAGTATCCATTCGGAGATAAAATCTAAAAGGGAAGAAGCCGTGTGGAAATCAATCATTAGAGGAAAGTCTAGAAATGATGATTTCTGATTTGATACCTGTTGAGACTGCGTGTAGGCGTTGGGATATGGCATCGGGGACAATTGCCCGGCTCCAACTGTAACGCCTACTTGAGGAGATCCTTTGAAGGAAAATAAAACATCCGAAAGTTCACTTTTCTCCCGAAGTAGATGACTTTCCCTGACAAAGTAAAAACGAAATGAATTCAAATTGTCAATTAAATCAATGCATGGCCATAATACAGGGCACAATGAAGCTAATGTCGCATCAGGACACGATGTCAAAATTAAAACATTCTAACAACAAAATAACCAGAAATATTATTATGAAATAAGCATATTCAAGTCGTTAAGCCGTTGGGAAACTAATTCCAATAAAACCACTAATAGCGAGATGAATTAACTAAGTAAATTCCGTTGTAAAAATGTGGATTACATTTATTACTGGAGAAGTCGGAGTGGGTAATGAAAGTCAAAGTTAGTATTCCCTATTCAAACCCTCTGAAAATTAATTATGGTTATCTGAAGTGAATAAGTAAGCTCTTGATTTTACAATTCCTTTGCTGAATTTAGGATTATCTAAATTAAAAGTATCCAAAACATTATTTTTCTTTTGTAGCCTGAATTTTAAAGACTGATTTCTGGATTCGGAGACTATGAACATTGGTAAAAGATTTGGTTTGAAGAGCAGACATTGACAAATTAGATTAGTGCTCATGCAAAGACACATTTGACACGGATATGAATTGAAAAAGTACCAGTGCTATACCTGTCGATAATTTTTAGGTGTTCGTAAATGTTCCTCTGTTCCTGATAAGTTCGTGCGTACATTGTTGCTTTTAAATGATTGTCAATCAAGGGATTTGTGAAGAGACTAATTGCGGAATAATTAAATGGGAATTCGGGAGAAGAAAGTTTCAAAGCTAAGAGAAAGCACTTGTAAACGCTGGTGGAAGTTGGTTGTTAGTTGCTCACTTGTAATTGCTGTTTGATGTAAAAATACTGGGCAATGGTTCCAGCTCGAGTGGAGACAGTGTAAATCCAGTCATATTTGACGTCGAACTGAAGATTTCTTCCGAATTCGGTGAATTCAGTTCTCCACATGTCCAAATGGGACTATCCGCAGAAAATAATGTTTCCATCATTTTCCCGTTTTATTGGTCTGCCGAGTTCGAGTGGATCGGATTCTTTGGTTCTTTACTTCCCTTCCATCTTCAACCTCTGCGCAGCTAACCAATTCTACGAATAATATAAAAAATGAATTAGATTTTTAGACGGAGAGTGCTGGTAAAAGATCCGTTGAAAATGGAGAAATTAATCATCAAAAAGGTTGGAATCAGATAGTGTATGG
Source organism: Pseudachorutes palmiensis (assembly GCA_009869845.1). Classification (NCBI taxonomy): domain Eukaryota; kingdom Metazoa; phylum Arthropoda; class Collembola; order Poduromorpha; family Neanuridae; genus Pseudachorutes; species Pseudachorutes palmiensis. The sequence continues at coordinate 23,017 of VNWY01000028.1, read as the reverse complement.
CTTCCGTTTCAGAAAGTTCCTAATTACTTCATCCACAACATAAAAATCCTGGATAAGGAAAAGAACCAATTACACTGCAGTTAATTCACTTAATACAGGACACACTATGTAGTCATTTTGTAAGAACTTTTTGGATTTCTTTTAGATCTTTTTTTAAATTCTCAATGTTTTTTTAACTAAAAGCGGATAAGATATCAAAACCCTTCAGACAAATTAGAAATTAGATTTTATGTTTTGTAATTAGGCTACCCTAGCTTATCCTCGAATAGTAAACTAAAATTAGCCAATCAAAGCCCTACAATCTTTGAACTTTTATTTGCATCTTTCAGCACCAAATGCGTCATTGCATCAAATTGGTCAACAGAGACGAGAATGAGATTGGAAAGCACGAGCATTACTGGAACATTTCCGTTGAACTGAAAGCAATTTGTCGGTATGAAAAAGTTAGTGCAGTATTCATGGATTGTTGAAAGGAGTTGAGGGCATGGTTTTGCGTTTTGGTAAGAAGGTGAAAGCAAAGTTTCATTTAGGTGCGTTCCCAGGTTACATTTCCCTGCCTTTCTTGCTCAATTCCACGTAATGTTGACTCTTTGTCAAACCTTAGCAGCGTAGAGACAAAATACAAATCTGTTGGGTTCGACTTTCATTAACTTTCCCCATACGATTCAATTTCCCTTTTCTCTTGTGCTCTCAAAACTCTTTCTTCTAAGGCTTCCTCACTTTCCCTTTCCACGAAATTGATTCATCTCCAGAATCCCTAATCTGGGGACGTCAAGAGAAACTAAACTTTTTTCTTCCAAAACTGCTTTCATTCCAAAAAAAAAATTCACGTCGATAATACCAAGGACAGAACGTGATTAGCAAATGATCACTTCATGCCCACTGCCTTCTAAAGGCTCCCTTCTTTAATTATTTCTAAATGGAGTTGAAATGCAATCTAGACATTCCACGAATCCTATTATAATTCCTTCTCAGGAATATGCACACAATTGTGGAATTAAAAGTAAAGTTAAGTCCCTCGGACATTGTACTGCAGTGAATAAAGTTGTTGTACCTTTTGAAAAGTTCTTTTGTATTTTCTAGTGAAAGGGAAAGTGAGAGCGTTTGTTTGAATGGGATTTTCTTTGTAGTGGAGTCCTGTCTTTTCATTGGCTCACAAAATTCGGTAGCAAACTCCCACTCGGGCAAAAGCCGTTCCTTCTTTTCGACCCCTGACGCTTCCCAATTCAGACACAACTCGAACAAAAAGTCATTTCATGAATTAAAATAATTCATATTATTGTCTATAATAAACAAATTCTTTAAAAGTAGAACTAAACGCATTACGTGGTTAGTTGTGCGTATGACCCGAGCTTTAACCAGATTTTCTAAATGCAGGAGAAAATGGCATCCTGAAATCTTTAACTTACTTGATTCTTCGTAGTGTTCTTAATCGGTCCCAGTATCAATTGATTTGTCTCTTGCAGGATGACAACGGGACTAGTTAATTCTTATTTTTGTTCCTTTAATTAGTCACTTGTTTAGAATAGAATGTTTCCTGATTTACAGATTCCGAGCCCAATGACTCAAACCCACAGGCTGGTGTAAGCCATTTGAGCCATTTTAAGGCAGCGTGTGTCACCGTGTGGTTTGACTGGGGTACTTGGAGTGAGTACTGTTCCGCTGGTGCCTTGTTCAAGAGTGACAAGGAATTACGTAATATTCCACCGAATTTCGGTAACTGGCTCATTGAGGGAGGTAGGGCCAAAGTGCGGTGGCAAATTCATGTCTACTGGAAGACAAAAGAGGCTCATCAGGAGGACAGTGAATTATGCTTGGGCTGCCAGACGGGGGCTTAATAGGATCAAAAATCACCCTTCAGTTCTCCATCATCGACAGTCGGAGTCCGGGTCTCAAAATCCTCCAGGAAAGCATTTACGCCTCCTCAGCGGACAACTCACCTTCAGCCCCAACCTGAATTCCGGCCTGGTCGCCTTCTGCCCCGATAGGTAAAAATACTCTTGTCAAAAATTTGTCTTAATTTGTAACCTGACACGGAGTGCAAGAGGAGGATCCAACTCAGCCTATACGCTTCATCAGATCAATTCAACACTCGCTCCAATGACTTTTCGGAAAACATAAAATATGCTCCGCAACTTTGTGGGAACAAGATAAAGATCAAGAAATGATTTGTTAAGCTACAAAATGTTTCCTTCCTAATTCAATTCCAACGGCAATCTAACAATAATTTAGGTGCAATTTCCATAAACCAATTCCATAAACTACCTCATAACTATGCAGCACTTTCTCCAGCTCTTGTCCAAAGTGAAAGCATTTACTTGGTGCAGCGCAGTAAAAAAAACTCGAGTGTCCAATATTAGCAATAGATTACAATTATTTTATGAATTTTTTTTAATTGTGTTACATTACTAAATATGAGTTTTTCTTTTAGACGTTTGGAATGAATGAGTAATCCTACCCGAGTCACTTATCCCTTCCTTAGTCAACCCAAAAAGTAAAAATAAGGTCAGGGCGTCAGGTGTGTGACGTCTTGTGCTTAATATCCTGACCAATTTAGTCTTGTTGATGCCCTTTTATAAGGTCGCAATAAAGACGGCTTTACGCCTCATTAGAAAAGTCTCCAGTTACAAAAACAGTGTACAGTTTCCTTCTGCGGCTCAATTAAGATTACGGAACTGCGACTACTTCAATCCGGGATGTTAAAGTAACCAGCAAGGGGATTTTGTACAAGTGAAAGCACGACCAGCACCACAATGAAAGGTCGTTGGGAGCTTCTGATTTTCAATTATGATTTTTGAGTCGTACAAAGGAGGGGGAAACAATTGATAAAATCAATGGGGCCTGGTTAGCTCCGTCGTTTGGTTACATCAGGTGCATTCACACCTGTATTGACATTTGAGCTTTGTGGTCCTTTGCAACAATCAAAATTACAAATCAAGGCTAACAATGGACGACAATGGAGAAAGCAGAATTCCTGGAAATTGGATTGGATTTGACCCCTAGTGACATGCTCTCTGGCGACTGCCAAAATCTCACAAAAGAAAAATAAGGAAAAATCTCAAGGGAAAGTGGAGAAAGCAAAGGCTGGAAATGACAATGTTTGGGCTCTTAAACTTTAATTTAATTTCCAATTAACTCTCATGCTGTTCAACTCCTAATTACAATTAAATCAGAAAACAACAAAAATAAGCAAAGCATTTGCAAATTCTTTTGATTTTGTTTTCGCAATTTTTGTTTTGATCCCACCCACCAGCGCCTCTTTCTGGGCGCCAATCCTCGGACAGAATCCGCCAAATCAGCCTGGAATTTTCTGCTGTCAGTTTGTCATTTTTAGAGTCATTTTAAAGAGAGTAAAACTAATTTAATTGACACAAATTGAGTTAATTTTCACTACTTTCAGTGTACTTTCGACCTTACACCCGGCCTTACACCCTTACCTTACCGTGGAGACAGGTCTCACGACTCTGGACGTTGACCTCTCAGGTTCCTGCTCGCTTGCTTCTTACCTGTTGTAAGTTTAGTAATCAGTAGTTTGTTAATCGCTAATTAATGTGAAATGGTTTTCATCGTGTTTTTGGATGTCATAGTTTATAATGAAGGGTAATTCGATGTCACCGGAAGTTGGTCTTGAGTCGGGAAGTGAAAGAGGAACCTGGGCTCGTATCCTTAATTCTAAAGTTAGAGGCAGTGCTGGTGGATTGAAGCTGTCAAATCAATGAAGTCATATTTAGCACTATCCGGAGGGTACCCTCTAACATGGACCCATGACTAGCTAGGGTTGGTTTACCATTTTAGGTCCGGGATTTCCCCTTCCTTTCTTCCTTTTTCCTTCTTTGCGTTTGTTAGCTGTATACCATTGGAAAAAGGCTTTGAAATTTGAACCTGCTAAGTCGAACCAGGTGAGCTTTGTTTTCCTGGCATTTGGTGATAATGGAAACGATCAACCACTCGATGTATACTTCCACTGGGACATGTTTCAGTTCCGTCGTTTGTAAAGTCGGATATCCCGACATGGTTTTTTGACATTTTGTTCGTTTCCTTCATCATGGGATTTCATTCGACTTGGTAGGGATTAAGAGGGTTTGAAGCAATTAGATAATGGATGATATCCACAGATTGAATGAATTTCATATAAGTTTGGATATGGATTAAAAGTCATTATGCGATCAAGATATAGTTTCATTGACATCGTCTTTTGACAAAATGATGTAATGAGAAGGGTCACCATGTTGTGACATACGCAATCAAGAAGGAAAGACTGAGGATTAGGGACTGCTCTTTTTGGTCCTTTTGAAATAGAATAGCAGCTTCATGTCAGGTCACATGTCTAGGATTTACTACAGAAAACAAAGCTCCTAAGGGTTCTTATGTCTACTTATAGTTTTACCAGTCAATACTATTTTCAACTTCAGAGGGGAAACGCTAGTCCAGGCTTCATTAGAAAATCACTTGATTTTGGCAAAATCGAATCCTTTGGGTAGTTTGACATTTACCGTTACCGAACTAGTGAAATTCGAGACCATCAAAGCTTCACTTTTAATCAACCCGAAATCCTAAAACTTGGAGGCGGAACGCGGAAGGGATATTTTGTTCTATCGATCAGAGCAGGGGTGACAGAAGAACAATTCTAATACCACATAGGTGAAGTAGGATGCAATAATTCCAATTTTCCGGTGTTTTATTAACATGATTTTATTCTCTTTTATAGAAAAATGTCAGACCCCGGGACCAGGAGCGGATGCGACTCATTTGTTCCCCGTTTTAACCAACTGACGTTAAAGTAATGTCAAATAAGAATGTGTTCACTTGAAGCTAATGAATGAATATCGCTCATTCTTCTTACAGTCACTTTAGTCGTGGCGTCACTTTCGCTCCGGATCTCGAAGACGACTTCGAACTGAATGATATTTTTGATTACGATTCAGACCCGGATGAAAATGGACGAGGGGCCGCACCAGCCAAAGGAAAGCGGTTGCCGCTGTATCAACCACCACAGATCACAGCAGACACGCTGAACCATTTCACAAATCTCACTGAGGATGGCGGTGTAAAAAAGATGGTAAATGACAAGTCGTAATTGAAGGTTTCGTTTATTAAATTGAATTTGAATATAAAAACAGTTTATTTCATTTCCAGGTTACACATCCAGGCACCGGAATAATTCCACCAGAAGGAGCAAAAATATTTTTCAAATACGTTGCATTTATTCGAGATATGGAGGAACACTACGACTCATTTACAAAGACAGAAGGCTGTGGAGCCATATTGGATGACACCTGCGGACTAATATCTGGCTTGAAAATTGGTTTGCGATCCATGGAGTCAATGGAACAGGCCCAGTTTGTCATAGATTTTCCTTATGCTTATGAAAGTCTGGGGTGCCCTCCGCGAATTCCAGCCGGTAAGTATTTATTAGTAAAATATATTAACATAGTAATAATGCAATTCCTACATTCACTTTTATAATTTTCCGTTAGCCGCACAAGTTGTCTTCAACGTGAGGATTGTTAACTTCCTTCTTCCAGAACAATTGAAAGAAGCTCAGCACATGACCAAGGAGGAAAGAAATCAGCTGCCGTTCTCCACTATTTTGGAATCTGGTGTCACATTACGACAAGAAGGCATCAAATTATTCTTGAGTAAAGAAATCTACAAATCCATCCGAACGTAAACTTTGATTCTAAATTCAATTCAGTTATGTTATTTTAATCCCCGTATCACTCTGTATTAGTTACTGGAAAGCCATCGACATCATGGAAAGTTTTGGCAACTGGCTGGAGTCAGACTCTAATGCCCGAGGAAAATTTCTGGCATCATGCTTTTCAAATTTGGCTCAGAGCTACATTTCACTGAAGAAATACCCTCAAGCTTGCAACTCCTGCAAAAAAGGCCTGGATCAAGATGGGAATCATTACCACGATACTTTGTACCTTCAGTAAAGACGCTTTCAAATTCTAATTTGGTTCCTTGCATAGGTTCTTTATTTACTGTCTCACTTTCAGGTATGCAAAGGCTAAGTTAGAATTGCAGGACTTCGCCACAGCAGCAAATTATTTAAAGAAAGGTCGAGCGGCTGGTGCTGACAAATCAAAATGCGAGAAGTTGAACGAGGAGGTATAAATTGATAATAATGTCGCCCTATTAGTAGCTTCAGCTTATCATAATTTATTTTTGTTCTTTTAGCTCCTAGTGAAGCTGGCCTATTGGAAGAAGGCTGAGAAGGAGATGTGTTTACGTATGTTCCAAAGCAACTAGCATTCTAACATTTAAACAAAATGGTGATAATAGCTTAAAATTAACTAACCTAGTCATTAATTGCAGGGAATTTCCTATTCAAATCTAGATGTTTAAAATATTATCCCATTTTAAGTCACTGTAGGCTACAGGAAGTATGTTTCGAGTGAGAAGCTGCTCGGATTGCTTCAAGAAATACTTGATTGACTCCTTGCAGAGTTTTAGCCGAACAGTCAACAACCGCATCAATTCTGTAGCGAACTAAAAAGCTCTGCAGCGTCAGGTCTGTCACGCGCGTCGCACCGTAACAATGCTTTAAATCCAATTTTGTCCCTGTGATTTAAATTCATATATATTTTTATATTGTTTATATTTTAATGAATTTTGCAAAGCAGTCTTACCTACCACAACTACCCTAGCGCTAGGACAATGCCTTTGAATTTCCGGTAGCCACTTTCTCGAAATGCTTGAGAAACTTTGTGCATTGTTTAGCGCGTAACACACAATGAAGCAGTCAGTCTGAAATTAATTACAAATTAAACAGTTTTCTAGTTTCCTTCAGTGGTGTTACTTTAGGGTATATCAGGGCCTTTAAGATCCGTGGCTCTTGATCAGGGTTCGTGTCCCATAGACACAGCTTGTATGCTATGTCATCTACCATTGTATTTTTGACATAAAAACTCTCGATTCTGAAAATAATGAATTAGTATTGAAACTGTACCTGTTACCAAATACTCTAGTCAGAATAGGGAGGCTATTAATTTTCAACACGGAAATAAACTTAAAACAATGAATTAGTTGATTGGCCATACTCTGGACTGCCTTGGACAGAGTCCTCTTTGGAGAAAATATGATTCAAATAGGATTTGAGTAGCTTTGTCTTCCCGACTGAACTGTCACCAACGACAGTTATTTTCAGGGATACTTTGCTCATTGGATAAGCTGCGATCTTGAAAACAAACGACTAGAAAACCGTAGTTTGATTAATGGCTAAAGAAAAGTGTCTCCAAACTAATTCCATAGCGGCATACATCCTGGGAAAGTTTCAGCGGATGTGGCTCTTTTAGTAATGACGGGGCCAAAATTAACTGGAAAAGTATTTTTATTTATGGTCAGTGGTTGACATTGCTATACATAAAGTTTATGCGGTCCCCTACATTCCTCAATGATTGGTTCAATCAATTTTATTTAAATTAACTTTACAACAATGTATTTAACATGGCGTCGCTGGTTAAGGATCCTATGGAGCTTCCCTATTTCCTGTCAAATCTAAGACTAAATAGAGCTTGAAATTCTAATTAGCCGTAAAGACTAGAGTTTCAAGGATGGGTGCGTGCGTGCGTGAATGTTCGCAAATTCAAGAAACTTAATCCAATTACTGTGAATTAAATCCGCTCCTGCGTCTATCTCCGAGCGCTCAAAAGTCATGCTAGTCAAACTTTTCCGGTTAGATGAGTTAATATGGCTTCCTCCACCGTGTGATTAACCCTCCGTTCTTCTAAAAGCAAACAAAAGACCATAACTAAAAAAAAGTCATCAGAAATTGAAATTCCAAACAGGTTCCAGAGGTGGAAAAGTGGGAAGGGACGCCTTGTAATCTAACAATAGAAATTGGCAATCTTCATCAATTGCAAGGTGGAGACTGGAGAGTCGTTCTGATTTCACTGTGGTCTTCGCAATTATCTGAATCAGCAATTTATACTATGGCAAGCTGTGCCGAGTGACATGTTGAGTGAGAGTGCAGCGGTCAAGGGTCGCCGTGGCGTAAGACGCTATGACTCTGAAGACCCTTCGCGTAGTGCAATTGCTCATCTTCCGCTAATCATACGTAAGAAATGACGCCATAAATCACTCTTACTGCTGTACCTAACAAACGCATAGAGTTTTGCTCCCCTTAGCAGGAAGAGCTGTGAATTGAAGGATATGTGTAAATAATTGTTATTTTGATACGATTGGAAGATTACTGGTTTGACCTTATCACTGTAATTATCACTGCTTAGGCTATCACGCTACGCTAGACCGCAATGGAGGGCGACACGTGTTGAGCTTTTACCTTTTAGCTTTGACGAATCAAAATATTAGTTTAAATAAATTGGCATATAGGCCATTTCCCTATAAAACCCCAAATATCCCTGACAATGGTGAATTGGGGGATTGAAGCAGCTTCTAAATGCCTAACGTATACTGTTCTTGGATTGAATGAAAACAAGTCTGCCAAATGTTGTTAGCAATGAAATTTAGTTTCATTTAGGATGACGAAAAAAAGCATATACAAGGTACAATTCAGTTGTTTGCAATCCTTTGCATTCTGCAAAATAACTGGCAAGATCCTTCATTATTCCTGTTTTTCCACAAAGCTTGGATCCCTGTCGCTTGTAAGAAGCTTTAACTTACACAGGACTAACAAAAGCGTCCTCGCGTCCTCTAAAGCTTTATTGTGATCTTGAAACTTTAGTGACTGAGAACATGAACTCTCCTGGATTAGTTTAACCTTAAAGGTGAGATTAGACTGGAGATATTTGGCTGGAACAAGGAGGAAAATGCATTATAATTGTAAGTCTGGTTTTGGTCTTTAAAAGAAGCGTTGTTGACCTCTATAAGTAATAGTAGCGTGAATGGCGTGTGTGTTAATTATCTAGGAAGAATTCATTCACCCCGATGCTGAATTGCAGCTAAGCTACCAATTTATATACCTTCATGGACAACGGTTTCTGGCTATTAGCACGCATATGGTCATTGTGAAATAGGGATTTGACTTGATTGAGTCATTAGTTTCTTCATAGGCGTGGATTATCTGATACGCCGGACGCTCATTTTATTTCCAGCTCCGAGTCCAGCAGAGGTCGAGGTCATGAGCGAAAAACTATTCAAAGTGATCATCATCGGTGACCCGACGGTTGGCAAGACTTCCTTTGTCCAGCGCTATGTCCAGGATAGTTTCAAAAGGGACTACAAAGGCACAGTCGGAGTGGATTTTGCACTCAAAATTATCAAATGGTCAGAGACGCAGACAATCAAGCTTCAACTATGGGATATTGCAGGTTATTGAAAGAAAACTGACGTCATCTTCAATTCCAGAGTATTTAATTCATTTTTCTGAACAGGCCAAGAACGTTTTACATGGATGACTCGAGTTTACTTCAAAGACGCTCATGGCTGCATCATAATGTTTGACCTCACGAATAAAAATTCTTTCCAAAATACTCTCAAATGGAAAAAGGAAGTTGATGCCAAATGTATGCTTGCCGACGGAAGTCCGATACCTTGCATGCTGCTAGCAAACAAAGTAAAACCATCCATATCACGAATAATAATAATTGTTAATAATAAAGTTAATAATAATTGTGTTTTTTCAGTGTGATTTAGGGGAGAGACAAATTGATCAAATGGAAGTAGAAACATTTTATAAAGACAACAATTTCATTGGCTGGACGGAAACTTCGGCCAAGGAAGGTCTCATGGTCAATGACTCTATGCGGTAATGAGCTTTAAAATTCAGGAAATAATTATAAGTAGCATTTACATAAATACTCCTGATTGACGCATGATTTTAATTGCAGGTTTTTAGTGGAAGTAATGCTCAGGCAAAGTGGAGTTAATGGGATTTCAAGCGGACTAGGAGACTCAATACGACTAAAATCTGGTGTTCCTGCCAGCAGCTCTTGTTCATGTTAATCATTACTTGGGTTAGTCAATTGATTTGAATGTTAGGATTAAGAAAATGGCAAAGAAATCCGTTTTCGGTGATCATCGACTTTATTTTACTTTATACTCAAGAGCCTCCTCAGACTTTTGAGGTTTTCAGTAAGAATAAAATAATTCCGAAATTTCATTCTATTCTTTAAAATTGTCTGAAGTCAAAAATTAATTAGGCAAGATAGCTTTTACGAAAGAGTTATTTCCATTCATACTCCATAATTTAAATCGTAAATATAAAAGCTTTTGACGAGAATAGAATTTAGCGTTAGTGCCAGCATTAAGATTTTAAAATCTCTTGTCGGATGCTGGTGAATGTATTGATTGCCTTAGCTTTTATTGGGAATTCGTCAGGTACTCTTGCATTCAAAGTGTCCGGTTGAACAAAGTATCTGAAAAGTACAGGAAGTCGATCATATTCAAATTCTCTGGGCATCATTCCAATAAGAATTTTACTTGAATTCTTCATAAAAGTTGTTTGCAAGATACGAAGTGACTGTAGGCACGCTTGTCATCAAGGTGGACAGCACTGACACTTCGTAGTAGAACATCACAGATTGCGACAGAGTCATTTTAGCCTCCATTCCCCATGCGAGACTGAATATTTGAGTCACGATTTGGCGTAAGAACAAAGTCTAGAATTACACATTAGCTAATTATTTCATCCCTTCACTTCTGTCTCCATTAATTAAATCTAAAGGGAATTCATCCATTACCTTTTCGATGCTCTTGAGTAAATGCGGTAACAAATTCTCACCAGGCGTGTGCAAAAACACAGACAGCAATTCATACAACATCGAAACGGAAATGTCAAACTTGAGCATCATCAACGAAAGAACCTGAAATTAACAAATCCATTAAAATTAATTATCCATCAATTTAGTCACTATTTTCGTACCGAAGCTTCTTGGTGATTTCTCCAGTCAAATTGACGTAATTTCAGAGGATCCCGAAGAACCATTTCAGTACTGCTTAACAACCCGTCGGCAGTAATTGTAAGCTCAATGAGGGACTTCATAATCGAAGTCCAGTCTCCACCTCCTTTCCGCTGGAAGGAAATTGTCCTTTCCTTTCCAATGTAAAATCCAGTGCCAACATTGGTTCCAATCAATAGACGAAAAATGTCTAGGAGAATCACTTCTAAAGACAGTTTCAGTACAAAATGCTTCCGATCAGGTTGGACAAGTGAAGGTACTTTCAGATCACTGTCACATTCTTGGACTAAGAGGTTTAGTAGGGATGTTGAAAACCTGGGATTCTAAAAAATATAATATGAGTTAATGATGTATCATAGTATTTTAAATTAGTGCATACCTGGTAGGCTACTCTTTGCAGAAAAGCGTCTTTCAGTAATTCCTCATGGAAATCGGAAATCATTGCCAAGAGACGAGCACGTGCATTCTGACCTAAGATAACATTCCTATTCTCATTCCAGGACAAAATCTCCGTCGTTTTCTTAATCGATATCATAAGATCTTCCAACAAAGCATCACGACCCACTGTTGCATTATTGGCGGGAGGGATTTCTTCAAGCATCGACTCCAGTGCCATTATTCGTTTCTGCATTAAGATGAAAAAAGGCATCTTTTAATAAAATTATGCGTATCTTTTACTATTCACGATGAAACTTACTACCACTTGGCGATTCCAGTAGAGAAAGAGTTCATTCAAAAACGCTGAATTTGCTTGATACAAATGAAAATGAATGTGGTCCAGGTTTTGTTTAGACTCCAGCCGTGGTGGCGGCGGGTCCTCTATGATTTTCGCTGATTCTGCTTTTGGCAGTCTTTTGAAATATTTGCTGAACAAACTTTTACGTTTACTTGTAGGCAATTCCCCCAAATCAACGGAGCTCGGTCTTCTATTTCCGTCGGATCCAATTAATTGGGTTTCACTTGTAGCCCTCCACGAAGATAAGTTTTGCTCCAGTACTGAGCTGGCTCGTTCTTGTCCATTTTCCGATGACCCATCGCAACTCTCATTTTTAGAACGGACGGAGACACTCTTGTAGGAATCCGAAGAATCCGAATCTTCTCCGCCATTCCCATTTTGAACCAGTTCTTGATGCTCATCAATTTTTGTATCGATTGGTTGAGGCGGAGGATGAATGGAAAGGTACACGAGCTGTAGAGACATGGGGAGGTCAATTATTCCTTTGGCTTGGTTCCAAGCATCGCTTCCAATTAAGCGGTTATGTTCTCCTGTTCTCGTGGCATCCTTTGCTGGAGTCCCCGATTGATTATCGCTAGGGTAGAATACAATCTCCACGTGTTGTGAGGTGAAAATATTCGGGGCATTCCCAGCCACTATGGAGTGTCTTTCTGGCACCTGTGAACCAGGCAAGGAAATGCTCGAATTATTAATTGATACATCCACCTTCGATTTTCCTTTTGTCTTTCAAAACGCCCTTGAACGAATTGATCCATTTTCATATAACTTTTCCTCATGAACTTGACTCACACGAAACCCTTCTTATGAAATCCTTAAGAAATTCATCACGCATCGAAAGGGCAGAAGCAGTCAGCTAAAATCATAATATCCATTTTTATTTTCTTGTAAAAAGAGAATTGAATTCGGTTAAAATATTCACCGACATTTCTAACATCGGAAGCGGTTTCCCCAAGTAGGGAAATGAGGCAAAAGGTAGACCTCTGACGCATCCAATCAAAACAGAAAGCCACCTTTCCGCTTTTAGAAACAAATTACTAAACTGGTATTCAACCCATAACATCTTAAGAAATATTTTCAAGCATTTCGTCCGGAAATCATTTTCTGGATGGAAATGAAGGAAAAACCCTGGAAAAATAGGGCGCTGAAGTGTAGCAAGACACGACATGTGCCACGCTTCTTTGGCATATGTGCGTATGAGGGTGTAGGTCTGGGTCAAATCGGAGAGTCAAACCTTTCATGGCGACATTTTGTAGGAATTGCGTGTTTGTAATCTAAGTGCGTGTGTAATTTCTGTATTGAGTGCAAGGACAATTTAACCAAACCTTCATAACTACCATGAAAAATGGTCGAAACTTTGTTTCCCCACTAGGATTAACACTTGATTTGCAATAACTAATCACGTTTGAAGGCCCTGATTAAAAACCGATTCATTTCTCTTAATTCCACTTTCTTTGAAACAATATTTTCCTTTGGTAAAAATTCCTTTGGTAAAACGAAACAAAGCGACGGTATAAATAATTCCATGTAAGCACTCGATCCAAAGTATAGTTTTGTCGAATAAGTAAACACCAGAATGCATTTAAGCCACGAGAGACCAACAAACCTTGGAATTTATCTGGAAAATATGCAAACTTTTTAAACTTGAACTAAATAGAAAAATAATTTGTTTCCGGTGGGCATTAGCTTTGTTGTGACCGAAGAGATTTCAATAGAAGATAGAATCGATGTCAACTTTGGAATATCCTTAACTATATATGCCACTTGGCCTCGATTCAGTCATGCATAAATTAAGAGCTATGAGAAGACTATACGTGTCACTCGACTATTCGCATCGCTAAAAAGTTCCATGCGGGTCCATCCACATCGAAAATTGTTTATAAATTTTACACTTATTTCCTATGGAGGATTCTACCATTTCAGAAATTTAATCAAGATTTAAGAGAATCAAGAAATAGTGGATGAGCTTAGAACGATCGGAATGACGCAGTGAATGTCGCCATTAGTCAAAGTGACATTGAAATCCCACATGCATGAAAGCCAATCTAATGGATCACGACATCCTCTCATCGACGAGTGTCCAAGTGAAAGTAAAGTAATAAAAAGGAATTGATTTCTACCCAAACTTTTTGCATAACGAAACTTCTTAATTTAATTTTCACTCGGAAGTAGGACGCTGAGAGAGAATTCCGAATCCCAAGCCTGCTGAATGAATTAGAAATGAGCATAATAGCCTGTCAACAGCTACATAAAATATTGATGAAGTTTCGACTTTAAAAATCCCGAGAGTTCAAACGTCTCCATTTTTACATTGGAGTTGGAAACCACCGCCACCCAGAAAGACGCCAAACTGCATATTCTCTGGGATGTGGTTTAATTACTGGAATCCTAATTTCGGAGTCATGCTACTGGCCCCTGGGAAAACACTTGGATCGATCGTGCGATGACACCCTATACTTATCTTTTGAGAGCCTCGTAAAAAAATAAAGTAGAATTCAGGCAGAATTCAGGCTAAACGGCGAGTAATTGGTTTGCTCGTCTGTTAATTGGATGTGTATTTAATTACCAGTCGTATATCCTGGATGCTTCCAAGTGGAATTGTATGTGTGACACTCTTGGGTGGATTCTGGGTGACGAGAAGATGGACATCGGTAAGGATGAGATGAGAATGGAGAAAGTTTCCTTTGGTTTCAATCACACACTTCTCGTAATACCTGGATTTAAATTAAATGAGGATTTAAATGAATTAAATAAAAATATTACTTGCAAATTACTTTTTTTAAACGTACCTGACATAACCATAGTTGAACTGCTTCACATTCTTCTGAAGGAAACTGTCCAGTCTGCTGTTTCTCTTATTGGACAAATGGTTTTCAAACCGATTCATGCCTTCAACTTTCCCTTGACGCTTAAATTATACGGAGTGATGAAAATGTGCTGACTCCACCAAGTGAAAGAAGTGGCCAGAATGCTTGGGTTTCTTCAAAGGTGAAACCCCGACAGGATCTGAATGATGGACGGTGGTATTTTAGTCAACCCACCGCCGCGGCTCCACGTGCTGGGGGACAAAGGAAAGTTCAGCCACACACATAAAGTAACGAGTAGGAAGGTGACACAAGGACAGGCACAAATCCTGGCTTATATTCCAGTTACTCTACCTCAATTAGATTCTGACATTACATCTCACCGTACAAGAATCAATCAACTTCAGAAGCAATTTATTATAATTAATGTAGAAGGGAAATGGGGAAACATGCCTTTTAAATGCTGGTTTAGTGCGTTAGGTTGTTGCAAAGGGTAAGTCGGAAAACTAAAAAATAGAAATAGTCATGCCCTTCTAAATATCCTAGTTTAGTCAGTGTTACATTACGTTAGAGTCTTACAAACGATAAGTCAGTAAAACTAAAAAACCCAAAACAAAGCTAAACTAATAATACTACTTCCAGTCAACGGAGTACTGCTTGTACTGCTGGATCTCCTCGTAATACTGCTCGAAGTACTGCTCGTAGTTCTCGTCAGTGAGGCTGTCGCAATTGTCCTTGACACTGTCGCAGTTGTCCTTGGTGAATCCTATTGAGTAGTGAAAACCGTTTAGAATAAAATACACATTTACAAATTCTTATTGAAATGAACAAACCTGAGCATGGAGCGGAGAGGAGACTGCCACCTGCGAAACGAGGCCATTTCCCAATCCCATCAATCTGTGACAAGCCTGACGCCTGATCTTCAGTAGTCAAAGTCAGAGTAATCATGCGAAGATCCCGTTCTTCCGCCTATAAAAATGAAAAGTTGAGAAGATATATTACTCCAAGATAAAACCTAACCTTAGTCCAAAGAGTTCCTGGTTTACGGAGCTGCCTTTCAACCAAGTTGCGAAATTTTGACCGTGTCTGGGCAACAAGCTCGGCATCACTTTTAACCAAACGCATTGTAACCGTATCGTTCAACTTGACGAGGAAATAGTGTTCTCGCAATCCAGAATCATCAGGTGTCGGTTCACATCCTAATCACAAGCAGTTAAATTACAATGAGGTATAACACGAATTGAATTTAAAGAAAAAAGAGTTTACCAATGTCTTCAAACTCAAGGTCATTAAATGGACTTCCACCACACACCAGCAGTGCGAAGGAGCTGACGAGAGTACAACCCCTGCAAAATCCAAGAAGTCCTGAGATGTTGATTTCGTCGTAAACGACCCAAGGGGAAGGAAGCGATGAGGGAGACATTGGATCTTTTGCCATGGACGATGTGGGATGAAAACGAGCATTCTTAAATGCACTGCAATGCATTCACTTAATTAGAAAATCTAATTTAAATACAAAGTTTAATTAAACTTACTTGTTGCTCAAAGACCAAGTCTGCCGGTCAACCTTCATAACGTTTGGGTACAATGCGGCGATCAAGGCAACTTTCACAACAGACCAATTGTAAGAATTACAATTCAAATCCTTGATGTTACCGATCCCTTTGCAACGAACAAATCCAAAAGCGCGCAACTGTCCAAGCAAGTCAGTACGAATGGCGCAAACCATCTCGAAAGTCCCAGGGGCCAGATAATCAGTTGCAAGAGGTCCGTTGCCTTCAGGGAGAGAATTAGTTTGAACCATTTCCCATTCCTAATACCCACGAAAATAGAATTAGCAAAGTTGGTTGGATATAGATTAAATAATTCAATCTTACTTGGAAGGCCTGCAACATGGCCATGTGGTCACTGAAAGTGGCTTTCGAAAGCAACTCCTTTGCAAACCTGCTGCCCACTCTGGATTCACTATCAGCCTCTTCCTTGAATGGATCTCTGAAACAAGGGTCCCAAGTGAATTAATTATAACATTTAAAACCCCAGTACAAATATAGGATGTACCTGTGTGCCAAAATGGCTATGATGGTAAGTACGGGATCAAGACAGCGCAGGATGGAAGCGTAGACCAATGCCTTTGCAAATCTAGGCTCAACCGGAAAATCCAACAGGTAGAACCCAAGGGGTGTCATCTAATACCATAAAATTAAACCGTTTGTTAGGCCTTTTTACATCAAAGTATGGACAATTTTACCGTGTTATTGTAACGATAAAGTACGCCAATGTCAAACAACTCGTCAAATGAGCGGGCCAGTGTAGCCACAGGGGGAGGGCTGAGGAAAGACTGGAAGAATCCAAACAGCATTTTTGGTTTCAGCATAGAAGTAGAGTAGAGGCAGAGTTCTTGTAGAGGACGGTAGGTCATCTCTGCGACGTAGAAATCTGGCATTATTTCGTACGTCTCGCGGTCATAAACACGATAAGTGTTTTTTCGGATTCGTTCGTCTGCAGCGGATTTGGGAATAAGCACTTTGCGAATTTCCGTGGTGGAATCAACAGGATTGAACTTCTTGTCTTCCATGTATCCCACATCAATAACGTGAACAGCATCAGCGACAGTAACCGTATTAACTACATCAGTCGTGAGGACGATTTTGCGCACTGTTGCCGTAGATTCCTCGAATATAACCTTCTCGTCGCCACCAGGTACGTTGACGTGAAGAAGTGAAATGATAAAGGATGATAGATCCATCTTCGACTTGGTTCCGTTGAGCATCATCCTCTTCAGGGCGACGATTTCATCGTAAGTGGACATGTTGACTAAAATTGTTTGGTCAAATGGGCTGCTAGTGTGAATGTAGTGAACGAGCTTTAAAATAAAGTCCAGATCAGCCGGTTTGGATTCAACATTTTGAATTACAGGCAACTGCCCCACGTCCCTGTAATTTACAGCTCGTCTCAAAGGTTGACGAAATGAAACCAGGACTTCTCGAAGCGACATTTGGGTGTTTGGCTTGGAAGATAGTTTTGCCCCCATTGTAAGAAAGCAATCAATGTAGTAGTCGTTTCCTTTCAGCATGGCTGCCAATAGGAACGTGATTCCAGAGCGTTGGTGGATGCCATCTATATGAGTTTCTTCGCGCAAGACCAGATCCTGAATAATAGTAAATGAAAATCGGTTATTCTGAAGAAGTCTTATGTATCTAAAAAAAATTTCGCCGAAAGTCGCTTACAATAAAGTCTTCCGCTGCTTGATTGTCATCATAAAACATAAAGCGATGAATCAGAGTGTTGGCCAAATGCTTGCTGCGGACTAGGTTGCAACAGCGGCACAGTGTAGTATTGTCCATTGGAGACTTCCAATTTTCCACATCCGTTGGTTTTGTCTTAATCAGTTCGACCTTTCCATTCTCTTCTTCATTCCGAAATAAGGCTTGGATGTCATCCAAGTAAAGAATATTCGGAGGAGTGCAAATTGCCGTATGAATATGAATCACTCCGATTCTCTGCTTCAGCCCAAGCTGATTCAAGTAAGTAGTAAGTTCTTCGAAGTTGAACTCGTTACACATCAAAACCACCTTGAATCCAAAACCGTTCATCAAGTGTAGGACAGAATGGAAGTTAAAGTCTGACTGGGCATGGCGAATCTAAAACAAAGGAAAACCTTGGATTAACAGGAATCGGGGCTTTAGAGTGAGAGGAGAAATTACTTACATGAAAGTCGTCAAGGATGATATGGGTGAAATTTGCCAGAAGAGGATACGCGGGAGGTATCAGGGACCTGATTAACAACTCGTTTGTTGTATACAACAACTCTGAAGAGGTGGGAGAGAAGCAACTTTCAAGCCTGGCTTGATATCCAACCGAAATACCGACACGTTCTCCTCGTTCCCGAGCCACACAACCAGCCCCGGCAATAACAGCTAAGCGATTTGCTTGAGAACAAAGGATTCGAGTAGGCACGTTACGAAGTGCAGCAGCATCCAAAATAAATTGTGGAACCTGGCAGTTTAAAGGATATAAGTTTAAAAGTAAATAATAACTTGCAATGTTGCTTCAGCGCTGTGGGTAAATAGTTATTTACCTGAGTAGTCTTCCCCGATCCAGCGTTTCCAACAATTATCGTGATACGATTTTCGGTAATGGCGTTCAAAACTTGGTTCCTATGCTTCCATATGGCCAAACTTTCACGATGTGCCGCATAATCATTTAACGTTCTGATTTTTGGAGCTGCAGCTGGATAATTCATGTGGAGCCGATTTCCGCACCCGATGTTAATGCTATTGTCCACTTCTACAAAACCACCAGAACAGTTAAAACCACGGATGTGACTTTACACGACATTGTTAAACTTGCCTTCATCGGCAGGTACAAGTTGACGCCTGACTCCCCACGTTTGTTTTGGTTGCCAATGCCGAGGCTTCACAAATTCTTCAACACACATGAGTGACCTCATGCTTTCCCGAGACATTTGAGACAGAGTAACAGTAATAATCGGCGAAACCAAAATGGACTTCTTCACCGTCACAAACTCCTTTCCCCTTTGGCTAAAAAAAAATAGCATAACAACCAATGCTCAAAGTGAATGACAATCGGCAAATTACCGTCGAAGTTCGAAACCACTGCCACTCATCCTCAGTGTCCTTGAACAAATGTAGTCTTTCTCGAATGTGCCCACTCCTCCTGGCATTACTAAAACTGAAAACGTAAAAAAATAAAAGGTAATTGAAACTGCCTAAATGATAACAACCGTAACATTCATCCATTCCTTACTTCCATCAAAGCCCCCAAAGAAGATTTCCATCACTGTATCAATACATTCACAGACAATTTCAATCTTCCTAGGTTGGATCGGGTCTCGTGGCAGCAGCAGGGACGATGAGGTCAAAAATTCACTTTCAAGCAAAGGTGACGTCGACATTTTGAAGTCCTTAAGGTCAGAGGTCGTTAAACTGCTCCGGTGTTTTGCCCTTCTTGGCTTGTCCGACTATTACGCTAAAAAAAAGCAGTTCAGTCAGAGTTCCATAGCCACAGCTCAGTCAATAAATTTTAGTTAAGTTGAAAAGATGACCTTGCTTTTTACCTTATTTTCTTCGGTTGTCCTTTGAACGTCGTCCTTTTCTCAATGACTATCTCAGCATATAGCCACAGCTTAATTTAATCCCAATTGGATTAGTAATACGGTGATTACGGACGATTGTAAAGTCTGGAATGTTCTCAAAATTTCCATACAATGCAGATTACGAAAAAAAGTGAAAGAAAAGAAAACGTCGCGTCGAAGAGACACGACGTTTCTGCGTTCCATTTGGCTGGACTGAAAGGTTTCAAACGACCAGAAATCCATTTCACAGGCGGGCAGAAATTGGTCAAAGTCTAAACATTTTATTGCAAATAATATCAAATCTCATTTTAATATTTACAGTGAATGTCAAAACGTTTAATTCACGGCTTTCTTCAGAGCATGGTAAAAGCCAAAAAGTCCAAGGTTAAAACTGGAACAATTTAAGACTTATTTTTCATATAATATAATTTTCAAAATATTTTCATATAATATAATTTTCAAAGTATTTTCATATATTATAGTTTTCAAAGTATTTTCATATATTGTAGTTTTCAAAGTATTTTCATATAATATAAATTTCAAATTATTTTCATGTAATATAATTTTCAAAGTAATACTAATCAATTTCATTATTCACTCCGTACAGCGCAGCTGGCACGGTTTATAACAAATAAAAACTGGTCATCTGAGTAAGTTTAATGATTATTATTTGTTGGGAATTGATAAGAAACGTAATTGGTGAAATAATTTGTCTAAATTATTTAAAGGAATTAAATTGGGATATAAAGATGCCCAAAGATGCTAATATGGTGGAAGGTAGAGGTTGCGGTTGGTTGTTTTTCATAGAAAAATGGAACAAAATTCCGCTTTTTATTTTAAAGAGAAATCACGTGGCACTTGGCGTCCCTTTCTCTTTTTTTGATACGTCACCCTCTAGTGTCTAGGCTCTCATTCGCCATCGCCCATTCTTCGTGGAAACAATCAGTTGCAAGGGCAATACAGGGTCAAGAGGTCTACAAATAGTCAGAGGTCATCATGGCTTCTCTGAAGTCGAGTGGAAAGGCGAATTCAAGCAAGTCAAGCAAGTATGCTGAGTCTGAACGGCCATTCATGGTTCGTTGGGAATCTAGAATTGGAAATGATGATAGGAACTTCCCGATGCAGTAAGTGGACTTGTCTTTTACTTCTACAAGGTCAAAGGTCATTTGGAATTTCTTAAACGTATTCACTTTGTTTTGTTATAGGCGACCACCGTCCGTGAGAGAAATGGAACTATTGATGAAGGAGCGCGCAAAGAGGGACAACTACATGGTTGAGGACATCAAGGCATCCTTGTACGCTCCGAACATGCTTGGTCCCGGTAAAGATCCATATCTGGAGGAAAGAATGACACCACAGACGAAGCACTTCATTGTAGTCCATTTTGGGAACTACTGTACGAACCGTATGGGTGCCAATCCGGCTGAATTTGCCGTGGCTGTATTTTCCATCAGGGACGGGATCCAATATGCATACAGTCGAATGATTGACCCAGGTTAAATGATGATTGGAACGATAGGGAATTGATCCTTTAATAAAGTTTTCTATACCTTTACTAGGAGACATCCCGCTTGGATTCAGATCTGACTTTTATGAGAAATCAAGGGAGAGGGGCTACGAACTACCTGGCTTTGATCCAAAAATGGATTTCAATTCAAGTGTGCTTGGAGTGCTGGAAGATATTATGATGAAGGTACTGACCATACAATAGTTTATTTACAATTTTTAATGTGTAGTCTGACATGGCATTAATTACAAATTCTAGTACACGTCTGCGGATGGACACTTGCCGTACTTATACACGGTTCGACCAGAAATTGAGACGGTGATGAAATGTTTGGAGTTTGCTGGTAAAAAAGCAGGTGAGTATCTTTCATCTTTATTTTATTTTTAATATATATTTATAATAATATTTATATTATATTTATCTTTATTAAATCTTTATCTTAATTTAGGGCGACCCTTTTGCTACAAAATTTGTCCGTTCAGCCGCTTGGTCGAAATCTTGCTTTCGGAAGGAGATCGTCTACGCACAGCGAATAAAAAACCAGGAAGTGGTCTCACATTTTCAGAGGAAAATGCTATTGCTCTTATCGTTAAGGGATATGAGAGCACCCCTGAACTCGGATGTCGCTTTCATCAACAGGTAAGTTTATCAACGGTGTTATTAACCGTAGTTTGTCAACTGGGTCATAAACTAACTTTATTTTTCAGCCCGACAAAGAGGAATTCGTTGATTTCTGTTCAATGACGTTGGTCAAACGTTGGATCTATAACTCCCTGGCTTTGTTGACTAAAATGTACTGCTGCCCAATGTATCTTCACACTCACGTGCCGAAGCTAGAACAGATTGTCCAACAAATCATTGTGAACGAACGTCGCCCGAGATACTTACAGAAAGTGGTACAAGCGGAACCAGAGCCTGAGCCTCGCAGTTCAAGTTCTTCGATGTCAGTTGCCTCGTCGGGGCACACTTTTGATAACGTCAGCTTTGTTGGCGACGACTACGGGGCTATTCGTTCGGGTCAGAGTTCACACAAGGAAGGTTTTGCGTCTCCACCAGTAAGTTTTAAAAAAATCAATTATTACTCAAATATCAAAACGACAATTTGTTTTTCTGTTTTTGATAGGTATCTCCAGGCCTTACCATGCTCCTTTCGGACCCGGACTACTCTGATTATGACTATAACAGTGACTCTGACAGTGAGCCGCGTCGGAATCCGTTCTTTACGATCCAGATGTTCCCAGATCTGACTACCGACGTACCCGTGGATCCGCATAAGCGTTCTTTATTCTTGTCCTGCTATCCTGAAATGAGGAAATATCCAGAGGGCATTGATGATCTCCTACTCGAACATGTTGAAGGCCCATCTAGGGAACCATCTCCCCTTTCGGTTTCGCCACAACCGTCTGAGACTGTTACGACTCAAAGCGTAGCTGAAGTATTCAGACTCGGGGCAAATGAGCGAGAACCTGTTTCAGGTTATGATCACTTCCTATTCACGCCCGGGGGAGAAATTTACAGTACTGAAGGAGGTCGATCATCTGCGGCATCCATGAGTAGTGACGCCTCCGTCATGTCCAGTGCTTCACACCAGGGGATGTTCAATAGTCCTGAAGTTGAGAAACAAATCAAGCAGGCTGAGCAGATTCACAACGTCGGGGTTCTTCCGTCAACAAAATTCGTCTCCACGAATGACATGTTTTGGGACACTGCTTCGAAAATTCCGGTTGCGGATTGGAAGAATTCCCCTGCATGTCTTAATCACCCTGATAGACCGAGCTTTCTAAAACCAAAAGCCCCGCCATCACCCGCTAAAGAAGCAATACAAGGGTCAGGGGAGACTCAAGCAGAAGAAGAGGAGGTGGCTCGTGATTACGAAATTCAAATTTTCTCTGATTCGGGTGAAGAAGCCGCAAAGGATGGTGAACGGTCACCTGCTGGATCCATCATTTTCTCTGATTCGGGTGAAGAAGCCGGAAAGGAAGATGAACTGTCACCTGCTGGATCCATCATTTA
>VNWY01000027.1:0-130388 GCA_009869845.1 Pseudachorutes palmiensis | reverse complement strand
GACCCAGAAATCCGTCCCAGAATCGCCGCAGAATTCAAAATCTCAGTTTTGAAAATCAAAGGGAAATACACACAGCTAGCTATTGACCAGACTTACCACAGAAGAGATTGGTGATTAGGGTTCTGGAGTGCTCCGAGTGACCTGGTTGACCTGTGGTATTATGGAGCTGCTTTGAGTCCCTGTTGAGTCGCAGGGAAAACAATCACATCAAATCTGTTCCTTTCACTCCTCCTTCGGACAGGGACAGACGGCGCATGCCAGTCACAAACACCACCCACTTTCACCACTAAACAGCTCAGGTCAATTCTTGGTCAACCCTGGTCAATTCTGGTCAACTCGGGGTCATGAACACCACCAGGGTAATACGTATCTCATCCATTGCGACAAGGACATACACAAACACAACCAATAATGCCACTACTAAACCAAAGAAAGGGAAAACACCTATAGGTACCCGCCAATTTATACTTTTAAGATTGATGATTAATGTATCAATTACTCTAGGCAAACTGGACGAACTGGAAGAAGGAAGGCACCCTTATCAAGAAAAGGACCCGCTCAAACCCTTCCCGAACAACATTAATCCTGAAACTGGAGAAGTCGGAGGCCCAAGGGGACCGGAACCTACACGATATGGGGACTGGGAACGAAAGGGAAGAGTATCGGACTTTTAGCAATTTAGAAGCAGGAATTACCATTCAATGAAACAGAAGTCTGTAAAATCATCATGTAAAATAATTATTTTGTAAAGAATTTTTTTTACCGCTGAGCAGATTTCTATATTACTGACAATAAGTTACATTTATTTCACTGGTTGAATAAGGTACTAGAATTAAAGTTTCACAATTTTAGGCAGGATGGAGGAGTTAGGAGGTACGTTAGCACAGGAGTTTGCATCATATCATGTAATCAATCTTCACGTTTCTAATAAGCCCGAATAGTTAGAAACTAATAATTAGACTTTTGATATCAAAAGGGGACCCTTTGACATCCTGTAGTTTTCCAGTTCGACGGAAAGTGCTGCTGTCTATTCCCGTAAGAGCGGTCTCAGTTATCTTCTTCGTAGTTAGTTGATTGAAACTTGTATTTGGGTAGAAGAAGCTTTGGTTCCTGGCATTCCCAGTTCCACAGGGCTTCGTGCTGTTGTTCCCTTTGGATGACATGCAGTAGTACCCGAACTTTTGTATAATCATTAAAGCTTGAGTTGAAGGAAGGTTTGAGTCGACGTCAAACTTCTTGGAATCTGTCATGGTTCTGAGGTTAATGAGGTGGGTGTCGCATGGTAGCTCTTGCGTTAGGAGCAAGTAGGGATGCTTCGATTGAAACTTTTCAGGGAAGTTTTCATAGTCGACGACAAAGAGTGACGCTGGGTAATTGAGACCGCTGGATAAATGGTGTGCGGAGATTGTCACCAAGAAGTTGTGGTAGGAACCTTCATCTTTTGTAGGACGTGGCAGAATTTTTTCCAAAAGTATCACATAATTTGACAGCGTTTGCCGATTGTCAGTTACACCTTCTCCCATCCCCCTGCCATCGTCGTAGACCGTTCTTCGCTCGATTAGTGTCTCCAGTCGGCCCTTTTCAAACGATGAGAATCCATGGGCTCTGTCCACAAGGACAGAGAAACGAATGCCACGACGTTCGTCTTGAATGTAAGAGATCGTGTTCACCGGGTAGTAATTTCCTTCCAGCTTGATTTTAGAAATTTTAGTCCTCTTCTCAATAGCAAATCCGTTCTGATCAGTGTAGAATGTAGGTGTAGGCCCATTCACAGTACCATCGGTAGCGATTGTGGTAGAATCCAGATCCGTATCAAATCTCATGAAAAGTTCTCCTTTCTTGTTTCCGAGATTAATTTTATTCTGCACGTAAATCCCGTCTTCAAATGGGAAACCACCGGAATGCATGATTGTTGTGGACATGAGGATTGGACTATTTGAAACGGACAACTCGGATGAAAGCGGGCCCGAAATTATAAAAATGTCTGGATTTGATGATTTAGGTGGAATCGGCTAGGAAAATAAAGTTTGATTAGCCAGTGAATGGAAGGTACAACAGAATCAAGCGTTACCTCCGGCCTATGAGAAGTATCCAACATAAGCAAATAAGCTCCACTCTTGAAGTCTACAGAGCTGTACAGACCAAAGCTCAGTTTCGAGTTGATAGCGACGCTGTCTTTGGGCTTCTTAATTCCAAGGAGAAATCCTGTATTCCGATCAAACAGGAGCTGTATACGATCGCTCGTGAGTTGAATATTTCCTGCCTATTGATAACGATGTAAATGTAAATCTTTGGTTTAGATTCCAGCAACTATATCCTACCTCAAACGCATTGATTTCAAACAAGCCTCTCGGTCCAGTGCAATCGTTGCAATAAACAGATGCCAGTACAGCTGCATTGGGCGAATCTGGTGCCTCTGACTTAATTGTAAAAGTAGAGAGCGACAGAGGTTCCAAGCTGACAATGAACGAGAGCTCAAAGATGGTTGAAGAAATGACTGGATTCGAGCCGTTGAGATCCATGACTGGGTTTACCTAAAATTCAAAGATTGATTACAGTCCAGTTTCAAATTGAAATTTTAAATCATAGGATTCACCTGCGCTGGAATATTTTCACCATCTTGCCCGACCACCCGAACGTTCGGGGTGTTCACTATCACCTTCGTCATTTGGCTCCGCCGCCACCCCAAGCTGTTAAACAAAATGATCTTCTTTTCTTCACTAGTAGCGTTGCTGAGCTTCAACGGGACTTTCTTCGGCAGTGCATCAAATTTAGATTGCTCGAAATCCATGGAGAGATGAGAATGTTCGGAATCTCCAAACAGTATGGAATTGATCGCTAACTGTTGTATCCGCATGCTATTTTGCTTTGCATCCAAGAGCTTGAAGCCATAATCATCCATCGTCCGCGCCTTTCAACAAGAATTTCCATTTATTTATGAACTAACCATCATCCTCGCAGCTATGGAATTATTACCTTGCTGGTCCCAGTAACCTAAATTCAATACGAAAAATTCATTAGGATAACATTAGAATCCAGGAAATATGGAACTTACCCCATCGTGATGAGCAAATAGCCCGAGCCATTGCCGAGCAACCTCCAGATTGTCGTATTCTCTGCTCATCAGTACTTCTGTGTTGCGTAGCTTTTTCTGTCGTGCAAGTGCCACTGCATACGAGTAGAGTATTTCTGCACTTCGAATAGCATGTTCAGTCTCTCTGTAAAACTTTTTCCAGTACGGACGAGTTCCATAATATCCGCTCCAATACGCTGGTCTTCCTTCGCTAAAAATATCGCTGTAGACAAAGAAGTCTCCAGAAAACGTTGGGAAAGAACTTGATCTTTCTCTCACCGCCTGTAGCCACATTCGAATCAAGATTTGTTAGATGAGAAATGTACTTTACAACTTACTTTAAAATACTCAGAGATTGTGGCAAATTGAATTTGAGTTCCGTAGAGTTCCTTGTTACCATTAATGTAGTTGAACATGGCCAGGTAGTTGTAATATTGTTGGTTCCATTCAATCGCATGGTTGTAGCGAAAATCATCACCCAATGAAACCATAATCACATTATGGGGAAACAGGGTGGACGCTTTTTTGTATTGTTCCAGCAACAGCTCTGACTTTTCCTTGAGGTTTTCCTTTGTAATCGGTTGCATTATGAACGCGTTTTCCGAGTGTTCACCACTAATATTTCTGAAGTCAAAGTTCAAGCAGATCTGCATTACAAAAGCAAATGTATAAAAATCGTGGACCAGAATGCACTGAATCAATAAAATATTTGGGTGACTTACATGCGGAGCAGGTCCGCATGAGTGTTTTATGGAATAAATGTCGAAAGGAGCATTGTGACAAAGGATACTATGTTTCTTCCCGGAATCCCATCTTGGTACCCAGTCAAAGTCTCCATTTTGCTCAAGAGCCAAGTACTTTTTCCAAGCGTAATGAATTCTCTACACCAATCAACGACACAGGTTAAGAAAGGGACAAATTGAGTTTACACGGGCAGTCACTTACTTGTATTACCATTCCACTGAATCCTGCGGTGTTCAGAAGATATGGGAATGTGGAGCCGTGACCCTGAATAAAAAATCATTTAGGTATAACTCTACTGGTCTAAATTGAATAAGACATACGAATGGATCAATGGACCAGGATGTTTTCGGAACCACGTCCAAATGATTCTTTACCCATTGATGACCCTCTACAAGTTGATCAATCATGGAATACAGATTCACTCCTGCTTCGTCCTAATTCCAAATACACATATTAGCAGTTGTCTGAAATGTTATTCAGATTGTTTCTTACCGTCATGACCCAACCACCTGTGGCAATTTCCAGTCTACCTTCCAGCACCAGTTTCTTTAAAACTGCTCGTCTGGTTGGATGAGCATATTTGTACCATTTAGAGAGGAATGAGATTTCGCTTAGTTGAAACTTCATTA
Organism: Pseudachorutes palmiensis; assembly: GCA_009869845.1. Classification (NCBI taxonomy): domain Eukaryota; kingdom Metazoa; phylum Arthropoda; class Collembola; order Poduromorpha; family Neanuridae; genus Pseudachorutes; species Pseudachorutes palmiensis. The sequence continues at coordinate 125,942 of VNWY01000027.1, read as the reverse complement.
GCGGAAGTTCTATCAGTTTGTCCACTGCATTATCAATTATACTGCGAGTCTTTGAGTTGAAGTAATCTTCAAATGTGACCAACCAACCGGGCTGTGAAATGCATAACATTACAAGACATCAACAGAGATTTCCAAAATTCGTTTTATAGCTTACATCCGTATGTGAATGAGGAATAACAAACACTTTCAAGACCGGTCTGTCATTGGATTTCATTATTCCCTTGTACCTCGTCTCCATATCCACGTTCCAGTAATCCCGGTTTTCAATCCAAGCTGCCTATGAACCAATTGTCATGTTTAGTACTGAATACAAAGCTAACAAATTAAACTCACTTCAAACTCCAGCGATGGGTAGATTTCTTCACTGTCCATGTCAGGAACAAAACTCCGGATTTTATCACAGGTAGGGGGTTGGCGTACAGTATCCGTTGCATTCCATGGAGTTTCAGTTACCCTTCCTTCTTCCTCACCTTCGTCTCCTCTAGACAGCGTTTCATCGACGTTCTGGTCACGGAGATACAGAGTGTCATCTTGACGAGCAAAGTTAGTATGAGTGTCTTGAGTATCGATTGCATGACGAAAGGAGCCATCACTCCCAAAGATTCCTCCAATGACATACAAAATGAACAGTGTAGCAGTCACAGCGACCAACGTAAACACGACTACGCGGAGATGCTTCGGCCTAAGCAGATGTGAGAACATCCTGTCTGACATCTTGTTATCCCCACCGCTGCAAAGTATTTGAATCTATGTCCGGACTTGCTGCCAAGAAGAATGAGTTGGAGGTGTGTGCTGGAATAACTTTGTGTTACTCCTGTCACGTTTGACAGAGTTCGACAGCCTTTCAGTTCATTGGTGGTGATTCCGAAGTTTTATTACATCATTGTACCAGGCAGTTTACTCCTTTTCCAAGTATGTTCCAAGCCATCCCAACCTGGAGACATCACAAATGAATAATTAAAATTCTGCCATAATTACAGCTTGAATCAGTGCTTGTGAGTTGTAAAATGAGATGCCAGATGTGCTCCAGCAAATATTAGCAATTGAAATTGGAAATGTTGTGAAATGAGTTAGGGGTGAAGGGGTGATTTTAGTTTGGGATAATTTCCCCGATTCCCTTGTCATTAACCCCAAGTGATGATGTTGTAAATTACCTTTCAGTACATGGTGAGTACTCCATTGTCACGGCATTCCAGGAATCTCCAGGCAATCTTCAATTAAAAAAGTCTAAAGTGGAGAGTTGGATTTTATGTTGCGATTGGCCCACTTTCTCTCACTTCCTTCCTTGCGCCGCAAACAAAAACCCAAAGGCCTCCCCGCCGCTAGGCTCAAAAAATCTGGGTTGAAACTTTCTCCTAAACTGGAGAAAGGACCACTCCGTCTTGGCCTAAATTGCGGAGATCTCAAGAGTTGTTGGTTACAAGGTCATCGGCCTAAATGACCTTCATAAACCTCATCAATCACTTCCGTGTCATTTCACCATCTATGATTCAACAACATTCCCATTATGGGCTTGTCCCTTGTAAACTTGTCTTTCACCCCCCAGTCTCCAACAATTTCCCATTCCCATCTTACTTAGACCCATTATACACTGCTCATAATAACATTTACCAAATCGAATTGATTGCATTCATATTGCAATGTAAGGACGATGCGACGCGTCATTGTAAGGACGATGAGACGCGTGTCATTGTCATTTCCGACATTGCGTTTGGTTTAAAAGTAAAGGAAATAAAGGTTTGATGATAGCGTCATGCAGGGAAAGGGAGCATTTAACTTATGGCTTTAGTATCGTCACTTACCTTGGGAGAACATTCAATCGGTTGAGTGCCCAGGCAACCTCATTCTTTCTTTACGATTCAACAATAAACTCTCTCTTCCCAATCAGTCATCAGTCTTCGTCAGCACTCCTTTCACTAGAAACACTTCAATCCATATGAGTCGTTGAGAACGACTCCATTTTCTGCGGATTACAAGGTTCGATTCAGACAGAGGGAGGACTCTAGCTGACCCACTTCATTAAGTCCTGGAAAACAGTAATCGTCAATTGAAGGAAGAAGCAATATGGTACATAATATGCTAAATTAAAATTAAAAGAACAGGAATCATTTCTGGTTTTGTAGGGTCAACGCTCCGGCCTGGTCTACTTAATCAGCGCCTCTTGCTTCCTCATTGCAGTGGAGCTTACCATGACCACTGGGGAGCCACACACCTTTGATGAGAAATGCACCGAATCCGAGAACATTACCCGAGTCTCTGGAAGTAATCCTTCTGTTACTACAATTGATGTCAAGCGTGACTCTTGCGACACTGAGAAGTTTCTGAAATGCCAAAATAACCGATGCGTCTGCCGTGATGGAGGAAGCCAAATCTTCGAAGCCAAAGAATACAGGGTCATGACTCGCTCAAAACGGTCTCCGAAAAAGGACAAGAAGAAAGGAGTTTCGGTTGCAAAAGCTGCCGTGGTAAGTTAATCTTATTTTTAATTATTTTTGTTTGGCAATTGAACTATAAAATATTATAGTCCTATGGGTCAAACTAAGACTGAAAGGTTTCATGACGTGTTGACAGATTGGAGGCGTCGTTGGAGTAGGGACTTATCAACTGAGCAAAGGGCTGGACACTTCAATTCGCTCTTCCCCAGCTTCACCCCCACCAACGAAATTCAAAGTCACTACAAGGAAGGGATGCTTCGGTCGGGTCGGAGCAAAGTGTGCCGTTGACCCCTTACACTACCGCGTTGTGATGTCAAAAGGCAATGGGACTGAAGCAAGTAGCGGGGATGTCGTGAATTACCGAAATGATTTCAGCGAGTGCATCATGCATGCGGAATGTCGTGCCAAGGCCAGTCCAGGAGACGACCCAAACATCGGTGAATGCGTATGTCGTGAAGGATACCGCCAAGAGCCGAAGAATGACACTTGCATCCGGCAGAAGGAGAAAGTCAGCGTAGGAAAAGGAAACGCCGGCGTACTGCTAGCATCAGCATGGGTTGTCGCTTTAGCTGGAACTTTGTCTCACCTAGTCTAAAACTCCGAAAGTAACTTATATACAAAAAGGAATGTCGCCGAATAAAATTAATTGTTGAGGAACTTGAGTATATTAGGAAGTATTTTATTTTGATCACATGGGGTAAATTGGATCTACATCACGTCGTTTGATAATAATTCATTATAATTGATAACAAGTAGTTGGCCCTTAAGTAAATTAAAACGACGGTCTCTAATGAATGATTATCATCAGTAAGGACTGGACAAGAGAAGGAAAGGATCTGCTGGGGACTGGGTACTGATAAAATGTATTTAACGGGACATTGAACTGATGCTTGGACATACAAACTATAGTTTTGATCGTTGAGCTTTAATGTAATTCTGAGATTCTCATCGTTCTAGAAAGGATATTTTGAGAGCATGCTTCTTCATTGAACTTTAATTTCTAAATTATTTTTCCTGAAGAGAATTAATTCTGTCGGAGGTGTCTAAAGGCACTAGATGGGGGAATTATTCCCACGAGATCCCAGAGACTCAGAAAATACTTTGACATGTTTCTAAAATAAATACGAGTAAGGTCAATTTGGGAAGGAGGACGTTATATATTTTGGAAAAAGGGAAATCTCTGTGTTGAGGTTAGTTAAGAGCCTCAATTCCCTCAATGTAATGTGTCAATTAGTAATTTCTAACGGATAAGGGAAGGGATGGACAGAAGATATAGTTAGTAACGGCACATGGGGTCATCAGCTCATAACATTTCACTTGTTCCATAGGAATTGTTCTAAGACAGAGAGGTCAGGAATTAGGATTACTTGGTTCCGTGTTATTACAAGGTACACATATATTATCATAATTTCATATACTTTGTCAATCACCCTTCATCACAAGATATGCGCTCTATCGTTTCGAATATTTTCTTTGGCACCGTATCCTACGTATAAATGATAAGAGGGCATCGCTTCAGAACAAGGTTATTGGTTCTTCAAAAGGAAAAGCGAGTCAAGTACATTACAATGCGGTAATGATGATTTAACGACTTGGTTTGTGACACTAATTACAAGAACTTGTGATGACGATGATGCCGTCCACATCGAAACAAAAGCCAGCTAAGCATTCCAACTGTGTTCAACATTAATTTCATAACCAATGGGATTATTGGAAAAACAGGAGAAGGCGTCCGTGTCCTTCCTCCGTCTGTTCTATGACTATGACTAATACACAACAAAGATGAATCACATTGACAATTGAACGTTAAATATAACAATTACCTTTAAAAATATCGTACGATAAAATTACAATACGGTAATTACTTGTATTCAAATAACTTTCCAAAAATAATAATTTCATAAAGGAAAGATTCCGTGAGTCAAAAGGTTTCTTACAAGCTATTGAAAAAAAGCCCATCAAGAAAACAACCAAGGCTATAAAAAACATATTCAAATTAGGAATTTTTCTTTTGCAAGAAAGAATTTTGAGACACGAAGCTTGTGCTCAAATTCAACAAAAAATACAAACGCGGAGATGAAGAGTTACTACACGACAATGGGGTCATCCCCAGTATTGTGATCCACGGAGTGAATGCTGTCATCCTCATCGTCGCCATCTTCTTCCCCTTTGTTGTCATCCTCGTCCTCATTCTCACCCTCACCGAAATCCACGACTGCTAGGTTTCGTGCAAATCTTGACGGTGGTTTCCTTACAGGTCCCCGATTTTTAATTATATTCTGGAGAAGGGGTGACGTGGCTAAAGATAGAGGAGAATAATTAGAGCCTCATTTCGAAGGCAACTGGCTAGAATATTGTACCAGGGAGTCTAAGCGTTGGGGATAGCCTGAGACGACTTCCACTGTTGAAAGCGTCAACGACTAGCGAGTCTGACTTTGAGTATTGCAGAGACTGAGCTCGGTTTTGTCGAGGTGACGGTGTGCGCCCATCACGATGTAGATTCAAATCGTCCACGCTACCACCAGGACTGTCTGCTTCCGGATCTGTCGAAAGCATGTCGTCATCCGAAGGAGTACGAGATAATGACGGCAAGACAGAAGTCAGCATTGCCTTTTCCTGAAACATGTAATAAAATTGATTCCTTCCTTGCGATTGAGAATGAAGCAAGGTTTCATACGTCTTGCAGGTGCTTCAAGTGTCTTGTAAGGTATTCCTCTTCCTCTTCAGCACTCATGGACTCAGGTGTGGTGGACTCATTCATGGACTTTTCGTTGCTTCCTTCACTGAGAGACCCTGTGCTCCCAGAAGAGGCTTTCTTCCGCTCCGGTGGAGACTTCATCTATAACAAAATCATAACTCTGAATTATCCGGAAAACTACTAACAAGAAAATTTTCCCTTACTTTTGAACTTCGGATAGAGTTGAGACGCACGGAGAAGGAATGACGAGCAGAGTCCACAGATTCAATACTTGACAGGGTTTCCTTGACTTTCTTCAATTGCTCGGAAATGATCGTTTCAATGCAGAGTGTTTGACGGCTAATATCATTGAGCGAGTCTTGAACCTGACGCGCTTTATTTGTACGCAAAATGCAGGGAGCAAAAACGATAGCCAAGGAATTTGCGTTCATCCTGTTCTTTTCCTCGTAGAGAGCCACCCTAAAGCCAGGAATAGACAAATTAAGTTCATGAACAATTCACCAACGCACGGGTTTCTAATAACCTGACAAGATGAAAAACGAGTCTTTCCATGAGATCATAATTTGCTTTTGGTAGTTTTTTGAGGATAGCAAATGTAGTATGAATCCTATCTTCAGGCTGGGAAAGATCCGCAGCACGGAGGAATTCGTCGTATAATTCATAAGTAAGAAGTGGCTCTGGGAGTTCCCGGAAGAAGGATTTTAGGACAGACGTTAAAACGTGGACTGGGTAGATATTCCAATCAATTTCCTTCCCATCCTCAATGTCTTGCTTCAACTCCCGAACCCGAGAACTCACACCTAAAAGTAAAAAAAAAATTAATTAGGATGTCGCAATTCTCTAGACATTTACTGTGTAAAGGCAGTATTCATTTGTACCTGATTTTCGGTAAAGCCCTTCTTGTCGCAAGCCATAGAACTCTATTGCAGTCACCAATTGCTCAACAACAACTGGAATGGCCACATCCTCATTAATAAGAGATCGCAATGAGGCTCCAAATATCCCAGATTCTGACCCACTACTTCCAGTTCTTCCATGTGCATCGTGACATTCCGACATAATCTTGAGGTGACATTTCTTGTGGCATGCAAGCTTACATCCTAAACAAATTAAAACATATTAACATATAACATAAAAAACATAAAACACAAACATATAACTTGAGTAAAAATTGAATCGTTGAGAACTATTTACTTACGTTGGCATACAACACCTCTCTCAATCGGCCACATAATAAATGACGAGCATATCTCACATGCAGTAGGAATGTTGATGACCATGGTAACAAAGGAATGTCCCATGTGACTTATGACTTCTTCCACCTTCTGTCGCTTGCTTCCTTTCTGCTTTCCTCTCCCTTTTGGAAGCTTGATGACCTTTGGCTTCTCATCTACTCGATTCGAAGTCATGAATTCGTTGAGGAATCCACGAAAAGCGTTAACTCCCATCGTAGTTGGGAAATCATTTGCAGTTCCTTCGTGCTTGCACACGGTTTCCATAATGTTCGCAAAATTCCCGATGAGATCTTTGTATTTGATGTTGAGTGGCATCCCTCCACCCTGTTTACTGGCAACACTGAAAATGGAAACCAAGGATTCCTTGAATTCACAAAGCGCTTGATGAAAGACCCGATCAACTGTTGACACTCTTTCTCCTTCCTTCTGGCGAACTTGGTAAATCTATAACAAAATAAGAATTTCAGTCAGCGAGTGAATTACCATTGTGAAATCATATAATTAGAGTTTATTACCTTTTTAGAAATAAACTCTTGCATCAATTGAAGTTCTTTCACTCCTGAAATGATCTGGTCTGTCCTGTCCGTGAATTCCGATGTCCCAGTGAGATTGAATTTTCCTGACTTGACAATGTCAGATGTGCTTTTACTCGGCTTTCTGTATTTCTTTCTACTAGTTCCTCCCTGAGATTTGACCGAAGGTGGAGAATCCGATCCAAGCAAGACTGTTCCTTCCATAGATTTTTCCATGACAGCAGGTGTAATAGGACAAGGCTTCCCTTGAATTCCAGTCGGTAGACATTTCGTATGGAACAACATTCGACAGCGTTCGCACCGACACCCAGGAGCAAAGAGAACGTGCAAATTTTTCCGACAAATTGTGCATGTCTCGCCTTTGTGGTATTTAGTCATCTTCTCCAATGAGTGTCCATTTTGAATATTTTGGAACTTCTTCGTGATGCTACTTGTAGACGTCAAAACCTCATCCGAAGACAATTCTGTAGATCCAAATGGTGCATTTCCCTGGTAGTCCTTCTTATGAATGTCGGGACGGGACTCGGAGACAGATCGAGTTCTACGTACATCGCGGCTTGAGCCGATGTCTGGCGTACTCGAAGCCTTAGTCTGAGTAGCGTCTTCTCGAATGTGTACTCTTCTGTGCGCAGTGGCACCGAGCAGTGCAGAACAAGTTGAGCCCCTCCTATGCAAAAATCCAGAAAGAACACTAATGTAAATCAATGAATACAAATACACCGTTATATACTTACGCAACGGGTCCATAGCCATAAGATACGCTCTGTGTTAGTGGATTTTGTGTCGTCGGAATGTAATGTTTGGTTGAGTCGAAGAGACTGTCCTGACTGGAGTGAGAAGGACTTCCTCCAGGACTTTGGTTACTATCCCGACTGTCACGCCTTTGATCAGAATTGGATAATAAGAGATCATCGCTTCCCCTTCGATCCAAGGATTCGTCCCAGGTAGTTCCAAAGATAGGCCGAGAGTCCCCGCTCCTTTCTGCAATAAGTCGCTTTCGTTCTTCCCTTCTGTCCTGTCTCGCTTTTGACATGATGCCGTAGGAAATGTCATCCCCGCGAGCAATTTTACGGTGGAATCTCTGTTGATGAGTTGCAGCATCCGATTGCCGAGTGCCGGGATCGTAATCATGCTCAGGAATGGACGATGAAGAAGACGTCAATGGAAACTGTAATGACCTTGTGTGCCTGACGTCCTTGGAATGAGAGTCCATGGATTGGGACTTTAACTTTGAGTCTAATGAGAGACGGATATTGTGGGCAGGTTTGTCTTTGAAGGTTTGATTTCTTCCTCCCGGGTCCTGATCCAAAGTCAAAGTGGAAGGGGTTGACGAGGAATTGCTGGTAGAGTTGAAAGTGAGCGTATCTGCATCTTCGGTTTCACTTTCATCACTTTCCAGAAGCATTGCTTCGTGTTTATCTTGTTTTTGCTTGTTTCCAGCTGCAAATTGAAAGTCAAATACATGTAGTCAGGAGAACAAAAAGATGGAGGTCAGCACTAACATATAAACGTTTTGATGTGTTTTTTGGCTCTATGAAACGGGTTTTTGCTTCCGTGTCCATTATCCTCTCGTTCAAAACTACCAGAAATATCTTCTTCGTCAAAGTTCTTTAGCGACTCATCCTCCTTTCCTCCCTTCCGAAGCTTGAGAGACAACTTTTTCTTGTTTGAAACACCTTTTGGACTACTTTCCCTGTAACCAAAAATGAAGCATTGTTTCACTAGTCACTTGGTTCATTTAAATGTGGATGGTGTTACCGTTCATTGACTCCAGGAGATCCACTCCTATGAGAACCGGTACCATGCATGGCAAGGCTGTGACCAGATTGTGAACCAATGCTGGATGGACCATGGCGACCAAGGGAGAAAGGAGTCGACGTTAGGGCAAGAGTGAGGGCTGGCATGGAATCTGAAAGCAACGGCAGATGTTGGGCTGATTGGGAAGGCTGCTTTCCCGCCCTCGGTGGAATCGCTGGAGCTGAGAGTAGAAACTCATTCTCGCTGTCTTCATGAACACCGCTGCTTCTGAGAAAAAATCAGAGTTATAACAAACTGGTAGGAATCATGGGGAATGACAGTTTGAAGTCACCCTTCCGAATCAGCCAGGTCCACAGATATGGCGGCTGACTTATGGTGCTCATCCAATTCCTCCTGACTTGAGCCTTTTGAGAGAAATGCTTCATCAGTAGACTGAGCCGAGTGAGAATCTCCATCACCTTTGATGCGAATTTGCAGTCTCTGAAAATAAAATATACTTGTAATAACAATAGTTTATGTAGGCTTTGAATGATATTTAAGACTGCCATAGTACTAAAAAAGAAGCATCTTACGTCTCTCTGTTTGGATAGTTTGCGATGCTGTTCGAGGATGTGTTGATATCTCTGTCGCACTCTGTTTCCTCGAAAGCGTGCCTGGAACTGGATGCAGCTGTTGCGCAAATCATCATACCATTTTCGTACTTTGTACCCACGCCACATCTTCTGGATGTATGTGGCAGCGAGATTACGAATGCGAAGGTTTGCAACCAATTTCTGTGCAAGGAACATCCGGATATGAGCCTAGAAAATTCATAATTATTGGTAAAAGTTTTCATTCCCGTTCAACAACAGAAGCCATTTCGGTTTATGATAATTCATAATGCATTCCAACTAATTCCAAAGTTTGGTGGAAGCGTTTTTTACTGCAAAGTAAAGTTAGACAAAGCCGGAATAGGAAATGTGTAGACAAATTATAATGTCTAGTAAATGGGAAACCTTATAAGATGCTAACTGCTACCAATTTGTAAGTTGCACACAGAAATAAGATTTTTCGGTTCCTATTCTCACCTGTATCCGAATGATCGCTTCCCTGACATGAAGAAAGTGCCGTCTCTCCAGTGCCGTTCTATACCACCGCTGAATAGCAACAATGCTAGCCATAATTTGTTGATGCAGAAAGTAATCTAATTTGACTTTTTCAACTTCACGCAAAAATATTTTTGTTTTTCCGAGTTGGTAGTTGGAACGGTTTAGCGTCAGCGAAGCCAAAAACTCCCCAATATCACTTCGGTTACTATAGAATGAAAGAAATTCATCAGATCCACCCTTATTTTACTATCTATCAACTTACCTTTCAAGTCCATTGGGAAGCAAGATTCGGTAAATGTTGACAAATTCGTCAAAAGCAAGTCTAACGTTGTACCCTGCTTGTCGGATCCTCACAGTTTCCAGCATTCCTGTATACCTCAACTGCCGCTGGACAATTTCATCGTCAAAGTTATTCGGAAACTAAAAAAAGAACAAACGGGAATATATTCTGCAGATTTGACAAAAATATAAAAGTCGATACAACTAAATCCCAGAAAAAATATAATGAGACGAGTGAACGAACATATAAGGTGGAACGTGCTTTATCTGAGTCTCAAACTACAACGTTCATGGAAAAGGAAAGGACTGAATCAACCCAGAAAGTGGCTTATCAGTTTTCCATGTTTGACTTCCTTCACTAAAACGATGAAGCTACTAGCCTAGTTTAAAACCCATTCGAATGAGGTCAATGCTTGTGTCACCACATGGATTTCATGCGTGTGCGTAGAGGTGATGTCTCACCTTTTCGGAATTGGACTTGATGCAGCGGATGAAGAAAGGATTTGCTTGATTGAGTGTAATCATAAGTGAATGCAATGACTGTTGAAATTGTTGTGAGACGGAGATTGGTTGTTTCCGTGGATTGTACTGCTTGTTTGAGATTCCCATTGACACCGTATGACTCGCCAGTGTTTTGACACTCTGCAAATTCTTCATTCCACGCGTCACCAGCGGCTGAGAGCGAAAGGATCGATTTTTCCTAATTGAAATTAGACAATCAGAAAAGATTAGAATCTGCTCAAACAAGGAAGGAAAGAAACTCATTGAGGGCAGCAAATCCAATTCACACTCAAATAAATTGGTTTAAATTCATCCGTCAGTAATTCGGTAATGTACACTGTACAAACAAAAATTCAAGTTGCACAAAAACATGGTGTTTTGTCTTTACTACGGATTTATAATTTCAGCGCTTCCCAGAGTTCAAGGGATTTGAGAACATAAGGCTACTCCTGCCTAGTTCCGGTAAAGCCAGCGGAGAGCAAAAGTATAGGAATATAAGACAACAGGCGAAAAAAGCACGACATGGTTGAAGGAAGCGACTGAGCAAATAATTTCAAACACTGCGGCCGAGTTAAAAAAAAATTAGAAAACGTGTTTACACTCGAGTGAAAATACAAGGAAAATATAAGTGAGTAAGGGACATGACGAGGGAATGAAATGCACGGGAAAATAGAGAGAAAGCACGAAGCCGCATCCATTTTTCTTCGTCTCTTCCTAAAGATTACTGGAAGAGAAAGGGGCTAAAGGGGGAGGGGCTGGGGAAAGTAAGCGAAGCGAGTGAATTCTCATTACCAGCAGAACACTTTGAAACATTCGGCTTTTGTATTCCATATTTGGTCGTGAGATAAGAAAATGAATAAAGAATGTTCGTCTTTATTATTTCAAATACGCCAATTAGCGAATTGAAGGGATATGCTTTCACAGGAACAAAAAGTATAATCAATCTCTAATTTTTCTCGGTGCATCATCGCTTTGGTTTTTGAGAAAGAAGCCACACGTGTATTCCTTGGGAGAATGAATATTTGCTTTGCTGTTCAGGGTTTTCAACATTTGAAAATAATAAGCTTTGCTTTGACCCCTTTCACCTCATCCCGTACTTATTTTTCAAAGGGAAAACTTCTATTCGCCAGTAGACGAATCAGTCTTAATGAGACAAAGTTTCGCAATTAGGACGAATCCTCATTTTGCTTTGCTTATCCATTCTACCTGCTTCGAAAACAGATTCGAATGAGTTCCAAAAAAGAAAATGAAAAGACAATTATTGAGTTAAAAGGAGTGGAAGGTGATAACGGAAGAAGAGGAAATGTAATTTGTATTAGAAGGTGGGTGGGAGGACACAACGAATTTAAGATTTTCTGATGAAAGCAGTAGCGGCAGTTTGATGAAAGGAAATGAAAGTTATGGGAAGAAAGCGTCTTTCCTGCCTGCCTTTCTCTCATCCGCGGAGAGAGCAAGTGAGCTGGATCCGTCCAACAGTAGGAGCAGAGAGGCAAGAGTGGCAAATGAAATTCGAAGGTTTAAAAATAGACACAAACGACAGGACCCGAATATGAGTGACATTTGACATTTCCCTTAAAGGTTGCTCCCGGGTCAAAAAATAGAAAAAAAATAAGGTTAATAACATACACGTATGTGAGCTCGGATGGTTGTGAGGGATAGCAACATGGACAGTCTTTGGCTTTGGAGAGATTCGCATGACTATGGTCACAGAAACCATTTTGATATGGCGGTGTTCCATTCCCATTCCGATTGTTGTCAAAGTCGGTAATCTCGTTTTCTGGGAAAGAGTCCATTCCATTGTTAATGTAGCGATGAGGAGTGATGGAAGGGTTGACAGGAGGGTAAGGTCGATCCCGTGAGTACTGATTATAAGATGAGTAATTTGTTCTGTGATGATTCCGACGGTGGTGTGGGTACCTTCCATGATTGTAACTCTCAATCAATTCAGAGTGAGAGAGGGGAAAGTAATTCAACTTGTTCATCTCCTCCAGATTGCTCAAATCACTATAAAGGAACACGACCAACAAAAAATGAACACAAAGGGAAACAAAAATGTGCACATGAGTTAGTCAAGATACAAAATTAAGAAGCAAAAAGCTCAAGGTTCTAGCGAGGTCACCAGACCCTAAGGTTTTTAATTATACCAAAGACACCTCTAGATTAGTCATGATAGGAAAAGAGTGAGATTACTTACGCAATTCGATTTACACGTAAATTTACTGAGGAGATAGTCACAAGCAGGCTGATCAAGAGAGACAACAAGAAAGAAAGTCAATGAAAATTCAATCGACTCTCCCATCACCAATTAGTACTAAACTAACAACCCCCCCTCCCCAGTTCCTGGACTTTAATCTTCTTTCACCACCCCCGGAAAAGAGCGAGTAGAAAGCAAATGTATACAAACTTTTTTTCTCAACGCAGAAGTTGTAAATGCTGGCAAACTAGTATAAGGAAATGTTACTCACTTGAGGAGATGTTCGTTATTTGAAGATCTCCGACGCCCTGGACTTGAGAAAGCACGGTTCATACTTTTCGCTACAAGTGCAAATAACTCATTCAGATCCCATTCTTGGAATTTTGATATTAACAAAGACCTCACCTCTAGCCAAGCGATATCGATGTCCTGCCTCATTGAAGGCGAAAAAAGCTCGAAAAAATGCCCGGAGAATGGCCCACCGGAAAACAGCCACGGGGTCAATCCCCACTAGTTCCCGAACAAAAGCAAGGGAACTGTTCTTGAGAACGCTCACAATGTCGTGACGCATGAGATCCATATTTTTCTCTCGGAATTCCGTCACCTGAAACCAAAAAAGAACACTGATCAGGATCTGGAAACATCGCTCATATCGCGATCCAATAAAACACAAATATTTGGTCTATTGTGTGATCCTGCTTCCAGACACTTTCCCGGGTATTCATATTTATGAAGCGATCCAAATAGATTCCAGGAACAACTTTTCCTGGACATTTCATTTTCTGCTTTCACCCGGATGAAACCAGTAACCTGCTTTGACTTGAATAATATAAAGTTTGTGCATTTCTATATCATTCCCATTGCATTCTTCTGCGTGTCAAGAATGACAAGTTAAACAAAAGGGGCTCTCAGAATTTCACTAACTCGCCGTCTGGGTTTCTGCGAGATGGAGATGAATTAAACCATGTAGCTGATTATAATTTCTACGTGGGTTGGTTTACATTTTTCTTTTCTTTTAAGGAAAGGGGTTAGAGAGGTGGTGATGGTGCACTACAGTTGGAGAAACGTGAAATCCTAGAATGGAATCATCAAAGGAACATTTCACAGTGGAGTTGAAGCTTATCCACACGTAAGAAGGTGCTCGATGAGTGGAGAAAGTTCTGAGGCGGAGATAATGGGCAGGAAAGATGGACGGAGAGAGTAGAAGCGCTTACTGGAAATCTACTCGTCCAGAAAATTACGCAACAGCACGATTAGAATAGAAGATTCTTCCGAACCAACCAGCCTCTCGGCGTCATAATGATATTGACATTTTGCAAACCCTGGCAGCGACTGCTGCTTGGAAATTAATCGTGTGAAGGAAGTTAACGGAGTGAAAGTTAGTTGAGACCCAGTGAATTTCTGTTTGTACTTTTGAGGCATGGAGTGTAGACCCTTTAAAATCACATTTGAGACAGACTTACTTGGTACTTGACTTTCCCTGCATAGTGACGAATAATGAAGGCAGGCTCTCGTCTTTGTGGAACTTCATAAAACTCATGTTCTTTATGGACTGAATTAAACTTCTGGAGAAGAGTTTCATTCGTCGCTCCGGGGAAACTAGAAAGACAAAAGAAAAATTTGCATTCTTTAAAAAATAAAAAAGCAGTGACTACAGACTTTAATCCGTATACCTTCTCATACCATTCTCATATTTTCCCTATTTCAGTTTATGTTTAAAATCAATAAATGACGGGGGAGAGAAACCCCTATACTTTTCGATTTGAACTCGAATGCTACTGTTAACTACATCCTCCTCTTCAATTCTACAAAAGTGAACAAGTTTTTGGAATGGGTTTAGACAAAGTTTGTAAAACATGTTGTAGACTTCCGTTAACAAAACTCCTTTCCAGTATCCAATCGTACGGACAAGAGAAAACTATGTCAAAACTTTATCCTTAGTGAAGCAGAGTTTAGAGCAAAGTTTTACAAATAACATGCTCTGTCAGTGGAAGCGGATACTTGGTTAACAAATTGAGAAATCTTCACAAGAGGCGCTCAACCTTCAAGTCTCTAGCTCGCACTTACTTGCACTGATCATCCAAAATACAGATGAGACCATTTGGTTTTGCTTCGATGAGACTGAGACACGGAGTGTTGTCCATGTACCCTATATTGGTCCACTGGATCCCTTCCTTTTTGTACTCTTCCTGCTCGTATTTGAAGACATGTTGGTTAAAGTAGTTTTGGAGATGCTCATTGGCGTAATTGATGCAGTACTGCTCAAAACTGGGAAAAAAAGAAAGAAAAAGAGAATTTGTAGTTTTACTTCATCCCATCCCTCTGCAAATAATTGTGCGGATCCTGTTTGTGTCGGTGGTTGTTCAAGGAAGAGACTACTTCCTGGAAAAGTCAGAGTTTACTCGCATGGAAAAGTCAATAAAGGAAGAAGAAAGGCGGAGGGAGACGGCCACGACTGGGAGAGAAAATCAAAAGCTCTCCTTTTGTTCCTCCACATTTCATACACACCTGTTGCAATTTCCAAAATCTTCAAAGCCAAAGATGTCAAGAACTCCTATTGATTTCCCAGTCGCTTCAGTCCCAGATGGATCCTTTTTACTGAGCAGAGCATGGTTCACTTGGAGAACAATCCAATCAAAGAGGGCTCCATACAGACATTTCGCCATGGCGTCTCGAGCAGCAATTGCCTATGCAAGACCAACAGAAAAAAAGTAATTTAGGATTCAGTCAACAGTAAAACAAACACATCAGTCGTCAAATGGAAGAGTGACAACGCCTTTGCTCTGATCATTCCTTACTCCTTGCAGAACCTCACCTTTGACCCTTTCTACAATCGAGGACAGAGGGAAGAGAAGAACGAAATTCAATTAAGAGACTCCGGCTAGCAGCTCCGTCAAAATTAGTTCCTTGACGAGGAAGTGAAACAAAGGAGCGATTGATCTAATTCTGAATTCCTTTCACCAATGGACTACTTCATTTTGCCACTGTCATTTTGACCAGATGCTAATAACCCAAGACAAGGGAAGAAGAAACACCTTCTGTAATTATAACATCCAAGTAAGTAGGAACACTCGCCCCAATTACACGGAAAAACAATGAGCGTCCATCCCCATGAAGAAGTTTATAGCCTCCCACACTCACAGCTCAAGCACGTGCTACGAGCTCCTTGCTGTATAAAATAAACAGTCAAACAGGCCTTGGCCACAAACTCAGACTGGAATACAAGTGTGGTCCTGCGTCCAATCAAGTAGCAGCTCTGACCTTTAAAATTCAGAGTTTTCGGTCACTCGGAGTGCTCTTCATAATTTTAAAAGTGGTTAACACGATTTATTATATGTATGAGGAACCAATTTTCAGCATGACACTCAATTAGAAATTGTAACACTGAGGAGGGACTCGGGATAGCCATAGGTGGTACATAAATTGAAAAAATGACAACACCATTTTTATATTAAAAATCCTCACGCAGCATCTTCCATTCCAATTGGAAAGAACAGAAACAATTATTATTATTAAACCGTTGCTTCCTTCCCGCTGATGTTCTTGGAAATGGACGAAAAGGAAACCATCAAATACGGATTTTTTTGCCTACTTTGTGATTCCTTGAGCCACGTAGCACGTCACTTTACTCTCCTTCTTGAGTTCTCTTTAAGGTCAAGTGTCAAGCGTTACTGCTAGAATAGGTGAGTGGAATTCCTTCTAGGAAAACTGGCAAAGGGCTAAAGCTAAAGGGGAAAAAGCTAAATTATCCCGAGGAATTCAGTTCGTAAAAGTCCGAATCCTCAGTCACACGAAAGTTGAAAGCATTTACGGTTTTTATAGTTTAAGTTTCAGAAATTAAACATTGACTGCCACATAACTTGAGTTTTTGTATCGGAAAATAGTTATATGGAACTTCAAACGTTATCTGGAGGTTCCAGGTGGGTCGGAAAGATGCGACTTTTTAAGTGTAAATGATGAGTTCGTGGAATGTCCCTGCCCTAGACCCATTTCCCCATAAATCATTCACTGATGATTTTGAAACACAAATTCGAAAATTTAAAAAATGGAATTCAGTTACCTCTGGCAAGCGGTAATTAATGACAAGCATCTCTCCTGAGACACGTGCTCGTTTGGATGTGATGGCTGCGGTGAGCGTTTCTTCCGTCACTCGAAGGAGCGACGAGATCTGACGGACCACCTCAGGATTTTTGACGAGGACTGACTCATCATGATGATACGAAGACTTTTTCGGGAGAAATTCCACATTTCCTAGAAAGTAAAAAAGAAACGAAAGGATTTAGCTCATTCTTGGTAGCTCTAATCCCATGCTCCTGGCAGTTTCATATTTAGCCCACGCTGCACTGTTAGTGCGCTGTTGAAATATGGTAAAGGCTCTGCTCGATATCCAGTAGCACAATAATTACCTACACAGAGAAGGAAGGAGTCAGCCATCATCAATCCTTTTACCGACACACAAGGAGAAATGTGGACTACAGTTCCTCATCACCACTCCTGTCATCATTCATCTTCGTTTCAAACCAAAAAGACTTTTGCGCAAAAGCTTCCAGGAAATGTAGACAAATAATTTCAAGTGCAAAGTCCTACGCACCATTTACCCCTCACGCTATATGAATAATTATGAAATTAGCAAATGATTACAGCTTTGTGTAAACTCAGCATTCTCCAAATACTAACAAAATGGATTAACAACGCAGTTTAAATGTCATATTAGTCAAATAAAGGGTGTGACTCATTGAGTTAAAACAAGTTATGACATTGGACTCTAAACTGCCTTAAGTATTTTCACCAGATTCGGCCTTAGCTGAAGGAAGATGAAATTCCTGCTGCTCAGTTGCGATGATTTTTAAATGTTAAATGGATTTAATTGGAGTTGCATTGGTTTGACTTGGAAATGAAGGTTCCCTTTCCCTTAAGTTTTTGATTTAAGATGTTTTCCTGGTGGTGAAAGTGGTGTAGTCATCTTGATCTTTACGCTCTCTCCGCACCCCTTTATCGCAATATAATTATTTTGACACGTTGCCAAAGAATAGTTGAAGGAGCATATGGATTTGTCTGTGATGGAATATACCTTTCCCAAAGGGTTCTGCCCGGAGGAAGGCATTATCAACCTAATTCATCAAAGATGTCAACCTTAGGAGAAGAAACACAAAGTATTTGCCTCACATCCATTTCTCATCTCGTGATTCACTGGGAAAGAATATGGAAGTGAAAAGTAGAGGAGAAAACGAATGAGGATTTTTATAACCAATGAGCATGGAGTTTCCTGTTCTCCCAGCCCATAAATACATTTCCCCTGGAAGAGGAATGAGTCTCCAAGCGTCCGGAAATCTATTTCCTTCGTTTTGGGGAAGGGCGTTTTAGTTTTACACTTTGACATTCAAAAGACTAAAGGGTGGGGTGTGGAGAACCGAAAAGATTTTTCGGAGCTCTTGTAATTCTCCGCTCCGCTTAATCCTTCCAATTAAAAACTCTAAATCGGCATCTTCAAAATCCTCTGCCTATTCTTCTTGGAGCAACCCAGAGTCCCAAAATAGAAGCGGAGAACCTTTAAATCTGTCCTTTAAGCGACGTGCCATGGGACTGACGTCATCACTCAATTACTCGAAGGTTGAATGAGTTCTCACTGATCCAAACCCAATCGGTGAGGCGGCTTCCCAAAGTACAAAATAAATGTCGACGTCACTTTGTGTCAGAGTTCATCCTCACGGGTAGACATACTAGGAGAGAAAAGAGGCAAGGGATTTGAGTCGACGTAGGTCTGCAAGGCACGAGGCGGCAAGGATAAAATCAGGAAGGAGCTTTTGAGTAGAAGGAAAGCTTGTGTCCTCTGGATAAAGTTGGACAAGGATTCGGAATTGGATCAGAAAGAAGAAAGCAAGGGAACGGAACATTGAAATCCTTTTCAGTCCAATGCATCCTGATGAGAGACATTTGACATTTTGATTTTCCTATCTCTACCAAAACGAGTCTTTAGAGGAGGAGGAGGGAGGAACTCAACAACTTCAAATAGGAAACGACGACGAGTCAAAAACTGCGACTGGAATCCAATGACAAAGAGGCAAATGATGATCACATCCCTTCTCGACCGTATCAACTTCCAGCCTCACTCATGTGGAGAAAGTTGGGAGATTCAGCAAGAAATTAACACTCGCAATTAAGCAGGAAACGAAGCTTCAAAGTTACCTAGGAGGAGCACTGCGGACAAGACGCTGAACAGCTTCCGCTGCTTATCCGTGCCAAATCCAACCATCTCCATGGACTGCTTGAGACGAGAAAATTCGTAGCTTTCATCAACACCTTCCAGCGTGTAGCATCCACTCTGGAATAAAAAATATCAAAAATTAGTATACAAAAAATTGGTCCAGAGATTACAAGTCGCAAAAGTTTTAAGAATCGTTTTTGTTACACAAACACAAATACCCAAACATTAATTTCTACATAGATTTTTTTAGGAAAGGGAATTATGGAGGATGTCACCCTAAATTACATAGCCCGTGGATACAAATAAATTCTGGACTTTTCAATGTCACAGGAAGAGGGTTGAAATCCCAGGCTGATTCAACTCACCAAGGTCAATTAGACCTCCTTTCAGCAACTAAATTACATTCCAAACTCCCAGTTCTCAAACTTCTTTGTAGAGCAGAAGATTCGCATGTAGCCAAATGATCATTCCCGAGAAGAACACCCGGACTCTAAAAGCTCCAGGAGCGATTTCCCAAATTGCATGTTGAAAACCTTTTGGGCAGCATTCTTACCTCATTACTTTCATCACTGAAATTCAGGATTATAGGCTACTTGCATAAGAGCCTACGTGTTAAACCTGAGAGAAACTGAGAGCGCAAAAAATGTTAGACGAGATTCATCGACATGGGTTTTGCTGAAGTCAGTGGAATTTGAAGAAGTTGTTTTGTTCTGCTACATTCCAGGAAGCAGTGGAACTCGAGTGTGGGAAGATGGTGTGATTTAAGAGGGTCCACAAATTCAGAACAAGTTGTGCTAGGCTATAAGCCCTGGATTTTAAAGAGACGACCTTTCCATGATCATCTCCTTCATCAAGTTCCACACTTTTGTTCATGGCTGTCGTCCCAAGTGACGCTCTTTAAATCTTCCACATGATCTCCCTTCCTTTATTACCAGGAAAAGTCGCATTCCTCGGCCATTAGCTCATGCCCAGAACTCAGGGAAAAGATACAACCCTGAACTTCTGTCCAACGTATATATAGGTTGTTCCTATCAGGATTTTAAGAAGGCGTACAAGGCATTACAGAGTCCATTGTAGTAAGCTCAGGTTTCTAACCACATTCTGACCCATCAAGAAACAAGTTCCCAATGCTTGTTTATAAGCTAAAGGTCAGGAATTACCTACACATTGAACCGTTCCATGTGACCACTCGTGTTCAACTCGCCATTTGATTTGGACTCCAAATTCAGTTCGATCCAAAAAAGACTCAAGAGTTGCTCAAGAAGGGAAAATATGCGAGATAAATCAACGCCTCTGCCTTCTCAAGTTCAAGTTTTCACCGTTTATTGGAATGGCTTCTCTTAGTAACTTGGGCTATAGGGCTATTTGAATATCTAGAAACAATGAGAGTTCTAAAACCCACGCAGGGAAATCATGCCCAAGTATCACGCACTACCATCAAACTACTAATTAGATTTAGAACGTTTATCTTTGAAGCCATATACACGCCAACAACTTGAAGGAAGAACTGTCAAGAATCCGAAATGAGATCCGATGGTAAATCTTGTAGGATGAACAGCTATTCCCCTTCACTGCCAGTTAATCACACCTGCCACAGGAACGGTGCTGAATATTCAGTTCCCAGCAAAGCAGTTTAGATAATCAAAATAAGTCAGAGATTTCTAATTCTAATTCTAATAAAAGACATTGGATTGGATAGCAAGAGTTTAATCTCGCATAAATAACAATAAAATAATAACTCCATAGAGAACCTCGGAACATTTATAGAAAGAAACATGATTCTGCAGAACATAATAAAAATAAAACCCGTTTTCCATACGGAAAGGAATAAAAGTTAAGCTTTAACTGCGGTGAGGTATTTTGTGTTTATAAAAGTAGATTTGTGTGCTACAGGTTTGTGTAGGGTTGTAATTGGTTAAAGTGACAGACGGATTGTTAGAGACACAAGACCCAATTCAAGCTTATCCGTAGTTAATAATTAGAAATTGAAGAGGGATGGCGGCATATCGAATTGAACTCTTCGTCCGTTTAAACGAATCCCGAGATCTCTCATAGCAGTCAGAGTCAAGTGGCAGTTCATATCCATTTTAAAAATCAAATTATACATTCAAGATGCGTTCCGCCCTCGGGGTCAATAGCAATACATGGAAAAGAGGAAGATTTATTTTGGTTTTCCATTGCAACCTCTTCTGCCTTTGTTTATATGGACATTGACGTTTAAGTCGGAGGAGGAGGAGTAAATGGAATTTGGGAAGAGTGACCTTCATCGATTCACATTCTGCTCCTTCAATCCCAAATAAAGACAATCATCAGAGCCAAGTCAATCAAAATAAATTATGTTGGACTGAATGGATAAGAGAGAACTGAGAGGGATAAATTCCAATGGTCCGAAACTGACAGTCAATAGGAACTTCAACTGCCGCTGGATTTGTGAATTGCAACTTGAGAGGTGTCCAATTCCCAAATCTCAGAATCAATTCATCTTATCAGCTCCGCTCTCATCTAATTAAATTCCGATGCCACAAGACTGAGGTCTGGACGTGCGCGGATAACTTCTGAGCGTGAAAATGGAGACGACTCTTGAGCGAAGCTGGGAGACTGCCATGCTGGGGATGCATTTCCACTTGATCCCTGATGAAACGGTGTGTTCTAATTTTGGCAGAGTCTAATTAATGTCATCGGGGAAGTGGAAGAAGAGTGTTCCTGCTGGAGATTCCTTGCACACTAGATCTAACTCTGAAGCATGGCTCCCCTTGTTTCCAAAGAGAGGGGAAATGACGTCAAAAATTATAATTTCTTACATCAAAGAAAACCAAAACCATACAAGAGTCTCGAATGTCAATTTCCTTTTCAATTTCAATTTCCAAAAGTTGTCGTCCCAGCTACCTCTCCAGAAAATTTTGGAGGAGGAAGAGCCGCAGGAGCAGTGCATCAGTTGTGAAAGTGCTGACTTGACTCCAGGGACTTCTTTGTCTACTTTTATCTGGAAATGGCATTTGACTAAGTCCGCTACTCCTGATTCTTCCTCTAATCCCATGTACAGGAATATATGGACTGTTTACTCCCTCCCTGTGACTCAGTTCCTCGGAAACCTTTTACTTCTAACGTGCACCTGACATCACTCCAAAAACTACAGAAGCACTAGCTTACTACCACTAGCTACTACTACAACCTTGCACTACTAGAATTACTACGACAGCACACTGCGGAAATCCAGCTTTCCATCAAGTTCAAATTCCCAATGTCATGGCCGCGTAGCTCTACAAGGAATGAATTCTAGGATTAATACTTCCATGATAATTCCCTTTTGATACTTGATGGAACAAAGGGCTGGGAAGGGAGAGAGATGTTGATGTCAATTAGACTTTAATCGGAATAATCTGGTTCCATGGGATTTCATGCTATGCTTAAGGGAGCAAGCGAGGACGAAAACTTTTCATCAAGATGAGGGAAGATGATTGGCTTGTCCTGTCACATGCAAAGTGAGACTCACGTATCCACACACAAACGAAAATAACAAAGACCTTACGACAAGATTCTCGAATAAGTTTAGCTTTACAGTTAAAAGTCAAGTGGAACAAGTTGAATCCCAAATGGATGGGATCAAGACAATTGATTCAATTAAATCTCTTTTTTGTATGGTAATGAGCAGGGAAGTTCTGTGATGACATTTTCCACACACATTATTATACACACACGCATCCACTCATTCATCCCCTGAGAGACTTTGACAACTAGTTTCACTTTCATTTGCACACCTTCCCCGCAGCCTTGATGGTCATTGACATGGAAATTCATTGACAAGAGTCTGTCCTCTTCGGCAGAGCTTCTTTTCTTATCAGAAGATAAAGAAGTGAGCCAGGACAGGCTTGCTCGCGCCATTCCCTCGCCGCCCTCTTTGATGTCCCCAAGTTGAGTTCATTCGGGAATGAATGTTTGATAATGTTGTTAGTTGACTGACCTGATTGAGGTAATGGTAATTGTTCGGTGGGAGGAGTGCCAAGGAATTCTTCTCAGACTCGTTTGCCCCTGCCAGGAGGTAGTAGAACACATGGTAGTTCCGCTCGTTCTTTGCTTGGCAACAAATACGTGATTTTTCCAACAGGTACTTCTGGACGATGGCCCTAGGAGTCAAACAATGATGCAAAAATTAATATTTATTGGACTTTGCCACCATTAACAGCTTTTACAATCATGCACTTTAACAAGTGCACGGCTGCACTCAAGGGAAAGCAACCCCAATCTTCGAAAAGAAAAAATGAACAACCGATTCGCATCTTATAACAATTATCGATTCAGAGCTTAGTTTGGAAATGCTACAATAATGCAGTTTTTGTAATCTAAAGCATCCAGTTAATTTCCAGTATAGTCGCAAATTGAGATCAATAGCTTCATGTTTACGCATAAGGAGGTTATGTAATTTGATCTGGGAAAGCATCCAAAGCATCCAATCCTGACAAAGTCTAAAGTTTTTCCACAATTGAATATTGAACTCAATTGGAAACTGCAAGTGAATGTCAAAAGCGACATTGAGGGTTTTGGATTGAAAGCGTAGTGGGAATGTGACCAATCAATATAGCTTTTAAAGAGTTTCCCTTTGACCAGAAAGCCACAGTATAAGAAAGCAATCACTACTTTTGGTCCTTTGTAGCAAGCAGTTCCTAAATTCAAAAACCAATTATTCAATAAGTCAGTTCAAGTGGAACGAAGGAGGACTGGCATGGTAGGCTGAATGGGAAATGGGTTAATATGACGAGATCACTTACCCGTGAACCATCCCATTCTCTCGATAACTGACTTGAATGAATTTCCCAAAACGACTCGAGTTGTTGTTGTGGGCTGTCTTTGCATTTCCAAATGCCTGCAAAAATCAAATAACAAAAATAGAATTAGTTTCTACCAGATCATTACTATAAAACTCCATTAGGAAATGAGCCAGTGGAAATTATTAGTAAAACCACAAGGCCTATGAGTAGTGGTGAAACATTTGAAACAGAGAGAGGAGCTGAAGTTGCTCGAATATGAACATGCATTCAATAAGCGTGGGAAGAAAATGGTTGGTGACATTTCGAAAAGTAGGCAAACATTTCCATGTAATTTCCA
Source organism: Pseudachorutes palmiensis (assembly GCA_009869845.1). Lineage (NCBI taxonomy): Eukaryota > Metazoa > Arthropoda > Collembola > Poduromorpha > Neanuridae > Pseudachorutes > Pseudachorutes palmiensis. The sequence goes on along the minus strand of VNWY01000027.1, from coordinate 101,913 downwards.
CATTTCCCGAACCGAAAGATGAAGGATGAATTGGAATGATTCCGACATGGCATCAAGTTGTTGCATGGCACATTTCTTCTATAGCTTATCACTAGCTTAAAGTTATTATTGGGCACAGGTGCCTGTGACAATGGCTGCTCCTGAACATTGCTTCCCATTTTCAAATTGGGCCAATACTTGCACTTGTTCTGCCCTACCCTACCTTCACACGCACGCACGCGCTGAAAATGGAAAAATGATTGAGCGACGCCTAAACGACAAAAAAAAATGCCAGTTACCAAAATTGTTTTGGTATCGAAATAATCAGAAATGTGTCACAGAGATCTCGCAGGTCAGAGTTACGAAATGTCGTCATGCACGAAGTGAGTTGGAAGGAGTTGCAGAAAGTAATAAGAATCCAATGTTCATACTTGGTCTCACATAACATGTAATAAAATTCATTTACCTCCACTCAGCCAATCATTTAAATTGTCAAATAAAGCTAAACAGATTGAGATAATTTAAAAGATCACGGTTCATTAAGTTTAAGATTGGATTTAGATGATTGACAAGTGGTTAATTCCCAATTTATTATTCCCTTTACGCTTAAAAACAAGGAGCTCCAATCCACCGTTGGGATTATTAGGGAAATAAGAGTCCAAACCTTGGAGTCGGTTGGGAAAACAAAAGCCGTGAGGAGGCAACTCCCAATTGGCGATTTAGAGTTCAAGAGCATTTCCCTTAATTGCAATAAGGATCTGGTTTATTGGTATCAAATTAAGAGCAGAGAGAATTCAAGCTTTCTGTTTTTACTGTCAGTAATTGTTTTATTAGACGTGACCGAATTCTGAAAGGGACTACCGGGCGGAGGAGGAGAAGACAGAGGAGGAGCAAGGGCATAAACTGAAAATAATTACTTAAATAATTTGGCAAAGGAGTGAAGTTTCCATTTGACGAAGTAGAGGATTAATTGAAGGATAAAACGAGTAATCCGTTTAAAGAAATCTCTCGCCAAGTCCTATTCAATTTGTGATATCCAGCATAAGAAGTTGCAAAACGTAAAATGCATTGCTTTTGATGTGACACACGCGAAAAATGAAACGAATTCTGCTCAGGTCCACCATAAGTCGGACCATTAGTCTGTCGAGCAAAGTCAAAAGTTGGAGTGGCCATTCCACAAGAGAGATGAACATTGTTCAATTACAATGGAGATTGGAAGAATTCATCAATCAACTTCAGTGGGAAGCCGAATCAAATGAATGAAGGACCGGAGCAACTTCAATTATTGAGAAAAATCTTTAAGGGTTAACAGTAGTTTAGATCTTGGGAAGGTGATGGGGACTCTGTCTTTGTCATAATAACCGGATTTATAATCTCAATGACACCCAATGAACCCATGTTATTCAGAATAAGACACACCTTGTAGAGTACTAAAACAATTGTTACTGCCGGATTCAAAATATAATTATAATGAGTTAATAATGGGAAACCAGAACAGTTGCTCCTGAGCCCCTTGTCATCACCAGAGTCAAATGGGGATAGTATGAACCTAACGGACACACACACGTCCATTCCTTTATCCAATCCACATACAATTCAATCCAAAGAATTTAAACCCAAATGGCAATGTTGCAAATGATAAAAGTATATCCTATAACGGTGCATTATTGTTTCACACCCTATTCAACTTAAATTAACATTTGCATAATGTCAATATGTACCAGTTTCCAAATCGTGGCCTTGAGGTAGCCTTTTGTTCAGATTAGAATTAGAATTCAGATTAGTTTACAAGACAAGTAGGAAATATTCCGAGTCGATTCCGAGTCGATTCCGAGTCAGGGCTCAATTCTCATTTCCGTCTATCGGACGGGCTCGTTAAGGTTCAGAAAAGGGACTAAGGGACTAAGGGAAAAGGGTTAAATAATTTTTCTGATGACTGTTTGCTCGAATTTATCGATTTTACCATTTCCAAAAGCATATTTTGCAGTATTTGCAGTAAGTATGTTGAAAACAATAGAAATTAATTACATCTTTCCTTCCGTGGTTTAAGAAGAATTTTAAAACTGTTGACCTTTGTCACAGTTCAAGCAAATTGGATTCTTCACTCAATTGCATTATTGTCAAAGTCACTGTTTCTGAAATAAAAGTGGAATTCAAGTTTAACGTAATTCTTTGAATTCCTCAATGCTAAAACCTCATCCTGCCGGACTTTAAAAGAACGGAAGTCACCAAATATTAACACACCAAAACCTACACGGGAGAAATTCCGCAAAGGCAACAGTAAATCCGCATACTCAGGGGTCCCGAATTGGGTTAAGAGCAAATTAAAAAAGATTTTATTTTAGGAAATAGGAAACATTCTCAGAGGTTGTAATTGGCACAAGTTTCAACCCCATAACTCACAAGATTGAAGCACAAGAAACAATTATTCTTTTCAGCTCAAAGCCGATTTTTGTTTGGTTTCTAAAACTTTAAAGACCCATCAGGAAAGTGAAGTTGATCGACTGGAACTTTGAATAAAATCCCTAGAATTGGGTTTTAAAACTTTGGCATGGCATTCTTGGCAATCTGCGATTTCTCTACTTTACTCCCGTGCCAATCCCAGTTCCCAGGTGGGATTGAGGATAGCCAACTGAGGATGGGGGCGGATGAATTTTTAAAGAAGCGGCTTAAATGAGGACCAAACGGCGTCTTCTATGAGAAATATGAGCACCTCCAAGACTTGGAATAATTGATTCCATCGTTGTGTCTATTAAGAGAAGTGCTAGTAATCATTTCAAGTGTAATAAAAAGTAAAAAGAAAGAATAAAATCTTTCAATTCATCAAACTCAGCCATGAGGAAACCTACAAGTACAAAAGATTATTAGAAATTAAAAAAAGCTGTCCTGATTATGAACTTGAACTGGACCTCACGAATTTCCACCTGAAGGACTATGTGGAGCACAAAACTCTTTTAGCATCTTAACCGACAGAGACGCGCACGCACTTCATTTAAATTATTTATGCAAAGCAAAAATAATAAGCAAAAAAGAAACGAACCTCACTCCAGTTTCCTTATGTCCCTGTCACTAATCGTTGATTTAAATTCAAGTCAGCAGGACTCGATTAGGAATTGGATTGGAAAAAGAATCATATTTAGCATGCCATAAAAATTGATAAACTTTTGAACTTGGGAGGAATATAGGGCTTAAGAGAGAACAATTTCACAAATTCAAATTAAAAGGAAATTCATCAACTCCGGAGTTTGAAGTAATTGCCAACGAGCAATGGAGGTGAGTTGGAAATAAAGCTTTAGACGACCACATCAAGGGGGACAATGCGGAATCTAATTAATTACTCCATTGCCATTGTTTCTTTCATTAGAATCAGCGTCTCTAAAAGCATATTTATGATTTCCTCTTCTCTCTCTTTTATAAAAGGGAGAAAAGTAGTACCAGGGCTTATGGTTTGCAAGAATCCGAGTTTATTTTGCCTAATTCCTCCAGTTCTAATTTAGACTTGAGTGGATAGGATTTATAAATAAAAATCCAATCCCGAAATGACAATTGAAGGATTAGAGAGTAAGGGTGTACTAGACAGGAGGAGATACGGATGGGAAGAAAAGTAAAGTTTTGAAACTTCTATGACGAGAACTCTTGTAAGGTTTTTGACGTGCGTGGAGCAAGACAAAAGGACGTATTACTTTTCATTTACGTCAGAAGGGCCGCTGCTCACTTATCCTTTGCACGCGTCTTTCCGTTTAATGAGATGAGGAGAAAAGTTGAAAACAAATGGACAAACGGGTTTGCGTTTGGAACCCAGGAATCCTGGTTCCAGGTGATGTTTTAGTTCTGGAGAAAATATTCCCATGACTGAGCCAAGTCTAAGATTATTGTGTTAAAGTGAAGTGTGGTTTTCCTGCCTCCTTGACACAGTGAAAGAAGGGCATTTCCTCTTTTGCTTTCCATTCTCCAGACTGACTTTCACTTTTGCTTTCATTCCCAACAAAGGACGTCATCTCATCCTCTAGATTTTATCAGATGTGCACTGTATGATGACAATATTCCATATAATATTAATAATAATAGTATAATATATTATCGTCCACCACACAAGACACGAAATCCATCCCTTAAATGTCAAAGATCCCTTCCCTTCCCTTTTCCTTTTCAGATTAGAAATAAAAGAAACTTCCAAAAGAGGAGGGACAGAGAGGACGTTTTTCATTTTCTTTCATTTAGCTTCCGGAGAGAAAGGTCAGAAGGTAAGCTCTTTGGATTCCATTATCCTTTCTCAAAGTTCTTTTGGTAGTGTGGCGTTTAAAGCGTAGGAACTCAAAATATGGCCATTCTGTCCTGGTGTTTTCCTTTGGTCTTCCTTTGCACACTCTAAGCACACGGAGAAATCAAAGGTCAAATGTCAGCCTTAGTTGGACCTCATGGTGCTGTAGGTGAGTGGGGGGGGGGGATTGGAAAGTTCGGGAGAGAGCCTTTTCTCCAGCACTGGAGAAGGAAATGGCGGGAATTTGTGTTGTAAGAAGTGATGGTAAAGGAGCTGTAAGTAAGAGAGTTGTATAGGGTAAAGTTTTGTTCCAGTAGTTCCATCATTAGACCGCACTGACTACGACTAGAGAAAGGAAGAAGGAAGACTGGTAAAAAGTGAGGAAAGGGGAGATGGGGAAAGCTGAATCCTCTGAAGACAAAACTGGAAAGTCTCTCTCTCTGATTTTCTTTGCTTTCTCCAAATGACGGAAAGTAAGGGAGAAGATATCAAACACAGACTTTCTTCTCCTTCTTCCTAAAGCATAATTAAAATTGAAATCGATACAAAACGAGCGTAAAAGGAAGGAGAAAGGAGGGCAGCATATTCGGATCATTATTATACAGCTCCTGCTACTTACACTCTTTCCACCGTCATGGATCCATATCATCCCATCCTCCAAATCTAAAGCTCATCTACAACTCTTTTCAGTCCAAATCCATTCCCGTCTACCTCCAATGTTTAACCCATACCCAGTGAAAAGGTCAGGGGTTGAGACACGTTTTCCCTCGTCACCCAAAAACTAATTTTTTCCACGTAACAGATTTCTCAAACTCATCATTCCGTGACTCTATCCAATAAATACGTCTCCATCCTCTCTCCATCCTTTTTCCAGCTCTCTACTCCAGGAGAGTTCCTCAAAGACTCCACTCCTATTTTCTCCTTTACTAATCTTGTTAAAAGGATTTGATTTTCTGCATAAAATGAGCTCAGAGATATGCCTCGTCTAGAATCCGAATAACAAAAACCTGATTAGCTTTTACTTTCACTGGTCCTTATTCCACAGTCTCCATCTAATCCAGGGAAAGGCGATAATGAAGAATGAGCCAGGTAGTCTGATAGTGTTAAGGAAATGGTGAACAAGGGAATGGAAAGTGAAATGAGTGAAAGCAATTTCTGGTCTAAATCCCCTCCTCCCTTTCTTCCTTCCAAGGGGAAGGAGGAAAGAAAGTTAAGAATAAATAGAAAATAAGAACAAAAGAGTCTACGCCCAATCACCCATGACCAGCTAAAGGCTTAAGGTCCCTTAAGCATGTCAACTTTAATTTATAAAATCAAGCAGGAGATTAAACACCAAGACTGCGGAACGTGGAGGAGCTTCCACTTGTGACACTTGTGCCAAGTACCCAGGCATAGAATGTGAGGAATGTTAAAATTAATTTGTGCCAAAAACAGAGCCGCTCCACTCCACTGCGATTAGCTCCAAGGTAAACTCTGCACGGAATTGAAATAATGGTTGTGATCATTACGGTCGAGCCTCTTCCTTCCTTGGGGATGATTTTGCAAGGCTATAAGTGGAAAAAGTGCGGCATAATGGGGACATCTGAGAAGTAGTTTTGAGGTGACAAGAGGACAAGAGTCGGACAACGACAGTGGAATGGAAGTGAGGGAATCGTGAGTTATAAATCACCATTAAATTCATAACGGTTAGCACACATTTTCACTACCTCCGTCCATCCGTCCTCATTCCAAACTTTACTTTCCATCCCGAGCTTTAATGCAAGAGTGGAATTATTAATTATAACATAAAAGAGGAAGGATTGAAAAGAAAGGGAAATTAGGAGGACATACATCAAAGAAAGCAAGTTATGTAGGGATGGAGGAGGAAGTGCTTACTGATGTGAAGGTTTCTTTCCGTATCCCTTGGACCTTAATGAGTCCCTCTAATCAGGAGTAGCCAATGACGTGTTAATAAAGTTATGCATTCATCAAATCCCATGTCAGAGGATGTCGACACTAGAGCTAGCTAGCACCACTCCCTTACAAACTTACATGTCCCAGTCCAATCCGCCTTCCTCCCTTCCAATCTTGAGCGACTACCGTGCTCCTGACTTGGAGATCAAACACATTTCCCTTTCGTATAATTGAGTGTAGAGACATTAATGAACTCATGACGTCAGTCCCTTCTGTCTACCAATCTCAGACTATTTTACTTGGAATCGTTGCACAACGAACGTCCATCCTCCTGCTCTTGGCCCTTGGTCTTATCCTATTAATTCTGATTTTGATCTAATTGTCTTCCTCCACCAATCTCATTTGGACTAAAGGAATTGCATTAATCATGCAAACATGATTCGAAAATCAAGGAGCAATCACTAACTCACAAGTCCCAAATCAGGAGTGTCCTGATACATCAATTCTGCCTTAGACATCTAGATGATAATCACAACACCAACTTTCCATATCTAGATCTGATGTAAAATAAAATAAAAACATCAATTATCCTTGAGATCCTTTAAGAGCTGGAAAGGAGTTCGGGTGATTATTTTGTAAAACACAAAAGTGTTTAGATTCCCATCTGCTCCGAATTTGTATTCAGCCGGAGTCCCCCGCCCACCCGGGGTCGGAGCTCATTGAATCAAAACATGGATAAACATTGATTTCACATTGTAACAAAGCCCTCAATTCAAAGGGAAAATAACAAAAAGCAATCAGGCATGGGAGTTGGAGAAAGGGAACAAAACGCATGGACACAATGACATGGGCGGGGTGATTCCTTTGCAGTTTGCACCAAGAAACAACAAGAATCCTCGTTGAATTCATTCAATTGGAAATTGACAGATCCCTTGCACCCAGGCAAAGCTCAGCTATCCAATTTTCGTAGTATTTGGCAAAAGAAATAAGGACGAGGAACGATAGGATCTTCTAGGAGGTATTAATTGATCGGACGTAAGTCACGACTACAATTCTTTTTTCATTTTCTCCCCTTCTTTCAATCCTTCCCATCGTCAATCCCATCTCAACTCCTTTTTTATTTCTCCACGTTGTTCCTTGGAGACTTCAGCAACAATTAGAAACAATGCAAAAATCTCATCCTCATCACGACATGTTGTTTCCTCTGCTTCGCCCTTGGGCTTGAAAAAATGCAAATCTGTCTACCCATACTCAACAACTGATTACTAAACCATGCAAATCTTCACTCATCCAAAATAATTGGAATCCAATATCCAATACCCTTCCTCAGCCTCTCATAATTTCAAGTTTCCGAAATCAGCACCTTAAATCCGAAACTAACCTTTGTGAGAAGATAAAAAAAAAGAAGAAAAACTTTCCACCTTTTTAATTCTCTTTTAAATTAATGAAGGATTTAATCCAAACGAAGGATGGCATAGGATAGGGGGCATAGTCTACTAGTTCTACTAACCTCCAGAGGGGTTTTACTCAATTTCCCTGGAAAAGCCTTCGGCTGAAAAAACGAAAGTAAATGAATTCTGGATTAGTGTCGACTAGGAGAGCTATGGATGGAGAAATTAGTGCTAATTGCACAAAGACTGGGAACAATGCTCTGCCCCAACTTCAAATTAATTAGATGCCGGTGGAAGTTCATTCTTCTCCAGAGAGAATTTCTCCTTATATCCTGAAATCCAAAGTAACTTCCGTCTGTGGGATAACGGGCTATAAGGTGACACTTTGTCCCATCATCATCATCCTTCCAAATGTCACAATCCCCTTTTATTAGGCAACCACCTTTACTTCCATTTCCAAATAATAAAATCGGAAGGAAAACAAATGAGGAGGACGGTAGGAGTGTGATAATTCCGAAGCGATTTAGTAGGTGGCCAAGTGCCAAATATTTGCAAAGGCTAAAATGTAATCATAAAACCACCGCTACTGACTTTGACGGAAGGAACATTTACCATTTAATACTTATTCAATTCATCCCCACACCCCCTTCTACTCCTGCTGCAAAAAGCAATACTTTCATCAGAAGCTCCAACACCCTCTCCGTCTCCCCCTTGAATTGAAGATTTAAAAGTGAAATATGGTGTTCCAAAATCATTAGGCAATTACGAATAGACAAAACCACATTTTAAAAGAAGAATTGTATTCGAAGGAGTCTCACTTTCCATTTCCGAGGTCAATGGGGGTTCCTTGCTGTGAGACAGATGAGACAAAGTGGGCTTTGATGATGATGATATAAGGCAAACACACTCCCCTTTCTATCCTCATTTTGCAACTTTTAATGAAGAAGACGAGCCATGAAGGTTACTTGATTTCTACCAAATTAAATTCAAAGTTTTCATTTTCTAAAAGGTTTCATCACAAATCATCTCCCAAGTCCAAGCTGGCTTGGGAAGATACAATCAATACAGTCGGAAAGAATGAAACTGCCGACTATTATTCAAATACACAGAGATTTCACTTCCATAACTAATTGCCTAATCTCGTAATCATCTTGAAATTCAAATCCAAATGACAGTCACAAAAGCCTGTCATCAACTTCTCCTCTACGCATCCACATGGACACAATTAAATTAAATATTAAATAAATGATACGTTCAGGAACAGTGTTACAAACCTAGCCTTCAAACCTTTCAATTTCCATTTTGGCAGACAGATACATACCCCATTCATCAGATACATGCTCAAAACTTCAACCTTTGGCAACAAAGTAAAAGAACAAGAAGGGAAGGAGATAAGCATATAATCCTGGGAGGTCAGAATAAAACAGAATAAAAAAGACAAAGTGTCCCAAATAATAAGAATGACAATAAGAGGTGTGCCTTTGGAGCATCAGTACGAAAAGGTGCAAGGGATTTGGCAAAAGAAATGCAGTAGAAATACACTTTATGATTAGAAGTGGAAGGAAACTAGTCCAACAGTACACACCTACACTGACAAGTTCTGTCGTGGGGATAGTAGAATGTGCTGTGAATGAGCAGTGACGCTCTGCAGTTCATTCATCAAAAAGTGTTGAGGAGGAGCCAATGACCGTCGTCCTTTTAGCAAGCAATTAGAGCCTGGTGTCTCTAGTTGTTTATGTACCTGTCATGCAATCAAAAGGAGGATTCTTCATTTATGGCGGTGAGCAATTGACTATTTCCCTTTGTTTTGTTTCCATTGTTTTATGAGCATATTAATAATCCTTTGACACCCTTCTTTCGGCAGTAGACCCCAATAAAAGGATCCTACTCTTCAGGAATTGGAACATTGGACACGCCTCCTTGCAGCCACCACCATTCCAAACAAGAAGGAAAATGCTCTACAACACTACCAACAAAACCTTAATCCCATTTTAATGGACTTGATCTTCTTCTGTTAAACTTTAGCACCACTACTCTTACACTTGGATCTCTTGTAAGCAAAATGGAAGCTCCAATCAAATCACAGAGTGTTGGTTGAAACAGGGTTGACACAGGGTAACAAAGTAAGGTGTAAATCCACATGTCTCTAGCAATGGATTATTCTGGAGTCGTTAATTAGAGTTGAAGCACAAGGGCAAGGCTCCCCTGGTGACTGGGTTGGTGTCACTCCGTACGTGAGAAGCAACACGGAAGCTATCGGCCACACCCAACCTTCCCTTCTTCTTCATTAGTTTAGTCAGGTCTTTTTCCCATTTGATTTGCTTTAACAACCAACCAAACCAACTTGGTGATTGCTCATTCATTATCCTTCCCTTACCACTCATTTTATCATTATCCGAATTTTGCAAACCTTGACCTGCCTGGGGAGGATTCGTACAGGAAACTGCAATTATAATCAGAAAGAATCCCACAAAGGAAGAGACCAAAGTCAACAGTCAAGACGCTCCTAATCTCGTCTGTCATAAACAAACAGGCATTTAATGTTTATGATGTACTGGGTCGAGCTTGCTTTTCGGAAATGGAATTACCATGGGTAAGAGACGTGTGTAAAGTAGAAAAAGAGCTGAAACAAGTTTCAAGAGCGCTTCTTCTGCAAAGTCAGGAAAGATAAGGGGAAGGGGAATTTGGATTCTGAAAGATAGAGCTCTTGAGTCCCAATGAAGGATGACGGGGAGTGAAGAAGAGCTTCCCTCATCCTGATGGGGAAGATAGATTAATAATTAAAATTCACAACAAAACCAAGTGAGTGTTTAGTATGCTTCAAAGTGAGTACTCAAAGCGAGACTACTTGAGGGCATCCTGCCCATCATCTTCCCTAATCCCGATATCCACGCCTGATAAAGGTGATTGTGTTGAAGTCCATCTCTGATCTATAATTGGCCACCCCATGGAAATAAAAAGAAAAGTAAAGGAGACTGACCTCTAGAACAGGTCCAGCACTCAGGATCGTTTGCTCCACTCCGCTTCCGTGCGTCCCCTTCTGACTCAGGGCAGTGAGATGGTGGAGGAGAAAGTTTGTGCTCTCAGTTTTCCCACTTCCACTTTCTCCGCTTATCACAATGCACTGATTCCGCTTCTCCTTGAGCATTGTGTGGTAAGCTGAGTCTGCAATGGCAAAGATGTGCGGCGGAAGTTCCTCACGCCTCCGATTTTGATACAACTTGACATATTTGGGGTTGTAGATGGGGTGGAATTTGAAGGGGTTGACTGCAATGAGAATGGAGCCTACGTATGTGTAAATGTGTCCTCCGACGAAGCGAGATCTCAAGTTCTCTAAAAGGGTTTCCTCATTAAGATCTGGCAGTTGACAAAGGTCGGGGTATTCCTTGTCCGCAGGTTGATAGAGGAATCTGTAAAAGTAGTCCTTGATGACTTGTGGATCCATGGCGAAGCTCTCTGCCCACAAGGAGTCCGTGAGTTTCTCTCGGAGACAGAACCGGTACTGGTCCCGGACTTGTGAAGAGCTGGATGGTGTGGAGGAGCTTGAAGTCGTTCTTGTTCTGGAAGAGTTGTACGGTGGAGAGGCCAGGACGGAGTCTGCGGCTTCTGAGGACTTTGGCCATAGTAGCTTCAGAGCTACGGGCGACTCGAAGGGGCTCAGTCTTCTCTCTTTGCATTCTTGTCCTACCGAATTTCCAATTACCTCCGCTAACTCGTAGTCATGAGGGTTCGGAAATCCGAGTTTCTGAACAATGCAAGTTACAATCTCGTCCGCTGCCGTGTGCTTACTTGCTTCAACGGAGAGAGCCTCGTATTCCTGAGACAAGGCCCCCACATACACTCGCACAATGTGACGACCATTCTCCTCCATTGCGAAAACCACGAGGATTTCCACTACTACACACGTCTTCGTCCTCCACGCCAAGACTCACCGATATCTGGAAATAGTCAACAAGACAAGCAAAATTACTATAAATCTCTACTTTAAAACTCAAAAACAAAGGTTACTGACAAGTATATTACATCTACTCATGAGAGATACACATTTCCGCTCCTCTCAAAAACTTTTTACATTTTCTAGAGTTCTTCGCTTTACTACTCTGCACGGAAACAGAGTTTTCGAGTTTCAGTGTAAACCCTTCAAAGCCACTCAAAATGTTAATACTTTTAGAAACAAAGAGACTTTTGTTGTTGTCTTCTCGCCTATCTCCACGTGTGTGCAAAGACGTCCCACTCACCGTAAAAACGCAAATACAATCTAAAGTCTCCTTTGAACAAACACTGGATAAAACAATTTTCAAGACATTTGCCAAAAGAGGTTTGCCCACCAACGGCGCCAGTCAAACTACCACGTAGTTTCATCGTCCTTAATTCCAGGTCGCCCGACTCAAAACAAATCATCATAATAACTTCTTCGTGCCCTCATATGATATCCATGTCCATGTCCTTATCGAATCAAAAACTCACTAGTTTAGTTACAAGCTTCAGACGTGATGTCAGCTCAGACCTCACATTTGTAAACATTGATCCCTGCCCTCGTCCCAACAGAAATAGAACGTGCCTCAGTCACTAATTCATAAACCAACTTTTACAACATCATGCGTAACTTACATTCTCAAGGAAACACCTATAGCAAGTACCCCGCAATAGGAATTAAATCACCACAAGGCGACAGATTATTAAGGAAAATGATCCAAATCTTTCGCCGCCTGTCTGTCATCATCATACAGTTTCATTGTTGTAGCTTCACGTCGCTTCTAGATTACCACCGTCCTTTCCAGTAAGCCTAATCTGCGCCCTTTGAACATAAAAGATCAAGATCCCAATTCACCAATGGCAACGTTACATGGCAAAGTGTCCAGTATCCATCCGAAATTCTTTTAACAAACGACTACAATGCTTTATTGAGCTTTCATTTGTTATTATAAAACCCCTTGCATATTATATAACCTCAACATGAGTAGCTTTTCCACAGAATTTATTTTATAACCGACCTGTTTGGGTCTGGGAGGTTTGGAATAGACAAAGGAGGAAACTGTCTCTTGAACTCATGATGGTGGTGACAACATAGGCCTCCAAGAAATGACATTTCGGCAAAAGTATTAAAAAACTCAATCGGTGGTGGGTTACACAACTTCCCCTTGAGCCAGAGCATTGAGTGTGCTAGTAATTGAACGTCTTAAAAAGATAAGGACGTAAAGTCTTAAACTGCTTGTCTGTCAAAGCAAATCACCGTCATCGCATGATGATGCCAAACACACAAAATTATCAGAAAATTCCGCCGCTTGCTTTGCCCACTGGGAGTGATAGGTACAGGAAATGGAGCAGAGCATTGCTAAACGAATGAACAATATATCAGTATCCATGATTCCTAAAATGACGTCAGTCAACCCATTAGTCTAACAGCTAAGCATGATTATCCTCTTGTTCCTTACACAGTACTGATTTCTCAAGTAACCCAAACAAGAGTCTATTATGCGACTGGGCCAGTAACAACTTAACTATAAAGTGGCGATAAACCTAGCCCCACATCAACAAGGAAAACAAAGAGGAGGATGCCAAAAACAAAAAGTATTCCATAGCTTCCAGTTTATCACTCCACTAACCAAGTGACTTGATCGGCAAATGGCGTGACTAACACTTAAAACAATCAGGGATTTCGGCAACTTCCTAATGATGAGGCTCATTCACAGGATTCGTTCACCTCGTCTCTAATCTCTTCCCGTAGAGCTCATCTTGGATAATGCACTCAATACAAAGGTGGCCAAAGGATCCTTTTTGTGTAATGTAAAGCACATATGCCGACCAAAGAGAGTTTATTACTATTATCCAAAGTCCAATCAATCAAAGGCCCTGTTATTCTAATAATCCCTTAAGGTTACAAATGTAATCATCCCAGCGTAATAAACAACTAGACATTCGGACATCATCCTGTACTTAAGACCACTTCAAAAACTCCTACAATGGACCAAGCTCAAGGGATAACAAAGTGACAAATCGTCAATCAATTCTCTCTTTGTGTCTATGAGCTTCCTTCCGTCTCCGCCTCATCACTTAAGGATCCAATCCCAACCGAGTAGAAAAGGGAGGGGACTTGGCTTCCTTTGTAACCTCCAACACAGTACACTCTCAGCCGCCAGAGTTAATTAATCTTCGGCAGAGTCAAATCAAGAGGAGCAAGTGGTGATTATAAAACAGAGGATGATGGCATGGGTTTCAGGGGTGAATTAACCACAGCATTGGGCGTGGTCCAAACACTAATAAATATCTCATGGATGTAACTCACCCTTGGTCTCTACGCAGATCTTCAAATGCAAAACAATCCAATTTTTAATCCAATGAGCTCTGACACACACATGCCAGAAAGAGCAGAAAGTATGAATCCAACTCCAAATAATTGTCACATTGCCCCTCTGGAATGCTTTGAAAAGGAAAGCTCACTGGACACTCTCACTGGACTCTTCTGGACGGGTGAATGACTGGAGATTCATGGTTATCAATTACTGTAGACATGACGAGTTAAAAGTGTTGTGTAGATGGGAAATGACTTCAATTGAATTAAGAACAGTTAAGGAATGCACTCACTTCCACACTCCTGACACGTTAGCAGTGATGCAGAATTGCAGAGAGACACTGGAAGCATATTACTACACTTAAATCCCAAGGAGTGCAGTGGTCGAGGAGGAAACGGGAAATCACGGAAGCAGAACACAACTGACTTTGCCCTGTTATTTGCCACTACTTTTTCATAGCTTCATGTGAATCAACAGTAATGTCCACACGTCCATGGAGCAACTATACAAATAAATGACCACCACCTACCCATACCCACCATAAAAGTCCAACAGACACTAGAGAAAAATACCCACGCTACCTTAGTCTACATAAGTTCCTACAGACTACACGATCATCATGATGAAATGAGATCCGAATCTTCAGACTCCTCCATCATCATAATCCTGAAATTAATTCGATCCTCCAGGAGACGAAGGTATCATCTCTTCGAGCCCTTCGTGTGAAGGAGGATTATCCTTCTAAGGTTACATGGTGACAATGAATTCGAATCCATGGACACGGGGCATGGGATGACACGACGTTGAAATGGACACCTTCTATACGAAAAATCCAGGCATTACCTAAACCTCTTTGTCGCTACTGTGACAGCAGCCACGGTCTCTGGGTCAGAGGAGTCATGAAGAGCTCAAGTCCGGCAGAGCAGGACATGCCACGGAGTCAAGGCGTGACGGAGACTCAGGTGACAACCAATGACTTTATACTTTAAACCAGCTCCCAGTAACTCACCAATACAACTTGCCAACAAACATTTAGCAGGCCAGGGGCTCGACAATTGGAATAAAAAAGATCCGGCACGCCAGTAGCCATTCTCAAATACCCAAACCTTTAATCCGATTTGATTTCAGGAGCACAGGACCAGAGCATTTATGATTGAGAATTCCAGAGATATGGCAGAAGGCAGAGTTTTTAGAGTCCATTTTAGGGCACGTTCGAAAGGTGAAAAAGGTTGGAGTGAAATGAAATGTAAAGGAAGCTTCCACCTGTTGCAAGTATATATGGTCCACGTTGTTCAAAGATACACTGTACTGTGGTGGTGGTCATCCAACTACAGCATCACCACTCCATCAATTTGATGATTTCATAGAAAGTATAAATGAATTTATAAAAGAAGACTAAGCGTCCGTCTCTCGTCTTTGCCTGAGTAAACTCCGTGCTTAGTCATACAATCAAGTTCCTTTGAAGGCTTGACGCTTTAATGCAATCAGGCTTCATTTAAATCCCCCTAATCTCAAGAGTCGTTCCAATAGCTTCCTTTAGAATTTTAAACAAAAGTTAGGCAGAGCCAATCGATTAATTTGACAACAGACCAAGTGATAGATTTACTTCCGCGTCTCTCCTTTATAATTATGTCAAAGTAATTAAAGCAAGTAGAGTGAAATCAATCATCAAGATGTTGGCACTTACTGAATGTAACCAAACAAACGTCCACAACAAACGCTTGCTCTCATTGTTCATTCGCAAACATTTTCAGTAGGAAGGAGACTGGCGCCTAGTCGCTTCCTCTTCTAACACGGGACATTTAATAAATAATCTTTTTTTGAAGAAGGTAAACTATGAATCACTTTTCACCTACCTAAATAACACTTGAACTTGACATTTGCATTTTGTTACTTACCACGCAGAAGTGCTTTTATGAATGGGGAGCTCATTTAAAATTCGCACAGGTTTGCACCACACACCAACAACAAGACACCTCCTGCCAAGACTGGCGGAACAATTATAGTCTCGTCGTGAATGGAGAGTGGAATGACGGGGTTTAAGAGCCGTTGGACGACGGCGGTGACTAGCGCCGTGTAGCATAAAAATCCAATAAACTGAAGACGGGATTTTTTAACTTTGTTTTCACTGTTGACATCCTAACCTCCAAGTAAATCGATGTTAACTCCCAATGTTTTGGATTAGAACAAATTATGGTTAGCCACGCTCCACTTTTCCTTCAAGTCACAGTTGACTACTTGTAAAAGTGACGACGAAAGTTGTAATCCGTCTTAGACGAATCCTACCACAAATTCGGATTCAGTGAACCTTGTGCTACAATGATGAATTGTGAGAAGGTGGTTTGGATGAGAGTCTTTAGCCGAGCGTTAATTAACAATTGGCTACTTGTGCCATTGGAATAATGCGAGGTTCCTCTCGCCCAGTCATTCCTTACTCTGTGAGCTTCAGAATGCAACTAAAAGGCAACCTTCCAAGTGTGTACAATTGAGCATCACACTTTACTTGTAGTACATTTTCACCCCGTTGTCTCCTTTAGTTGGCTCCAAGGCAAGCAACTTTATAAAGCTAAAGGCTCATCCTTCTTAAACTGAAGAGATGGACTCTGTAACTAAGGGATGCAAGAAGATATCCAATGGCACCGGAGACAGACGAAACCATACTCCCTGGTCTGCAGAATACTCTTGGGATTTGGAAATATAATTATAATGGACTACCAAAAATCATCCTCCCCATCATGCCATTCCAATTAAAACAATCTACTCACAATCATATTATAATACATACCAAGAATACCGCATTTCAGGAATGGTCCTAGGCACAGGGCACAATGAACAATATTAAATTATTCATATAATTATAAAGTCCATCGTTATTACTTATTCAATTCTAAACTACCGCTTCAAAGTAAGAATGCGCTGCAGCGCCACGGCCGCGCATCGGAAGGGCTAGGGTGAGAGAGAGTGACGGTTAGAATAGAATTCAGTTTCCCTGTCGTGAGCACGAGGCTGTGAAAGAGTGGACTTTACTCTTATTCACAGGGTCGAAGGTCAAGAAAATGGACTTGATTAACGTTCATTTCGATGCTAACCGGAAGCGTCAAGGTCTTACGTCTTTTCATGTGGATGAGCAACAAGTGGACAAGAGCCGGAAGGGGACTGTGGACGAGCGGATCGTAAGCTTTGTTGAGCTGGTCAATGAGTCACGGGACTTCTTTACCACGAGCTCCTGCTCTGGACGGGCGATTCTCTTCACACACGTAACTAACTGACCAATTAATCTAGCTAAACTTAATTAAATTAAGTAGTTGAGCCACTGTCTTCACGACAAAATAATCATCACAAAAAATGAACCCGGCAGGAGCACACCCACGCTCACAGCACTCACTCAACACACATGGACAATCCTATAATGAATTTCAATTAATTGAAATTAATCTTACCTTGATTAATCTTAGTTAAATTAAAGATTAAACTCAATAACCCAAAGGATTTAACAAGTAGGTAAACGGTATAACTGGAGAATTGTGATATTCAAATGGGGACAAGTTGGGTTGAGTTGAGGAAATGAAAATGTCGCCTTTGAGAATACAATGACCTTGACCCTCATGACTTTTAAGTTCCAGTACCCTCTGGACAGAGCAGTTGGTGATGATTCAGGAGGACCTTCTACTGGTGACTCATCAGTGCTTCCAGCTACGAGGAAGAAAGGATGTCACTGGCTCTTTGTAACCCATGATGAAATCGAACCGGATGAATTCATGGCTGCATGGGACGCTGTTGACGAAGGGACCAACACGACGTTTAAAATTGAACCGGCCATTTTCCATATCCAATGTCGAGATCTCAAAGGGGCCAAAAAACTGGTATTGGGTGTTTATTATGAAACAAAGCAATTAGGCAAATAACTCATTAACTAGACACTTGTTGATCCTTTAGTTGAATGCTGCGACAGAGTCTGGCTTCAGGAATTCTGGGATGGTAATTGGAAAGGACAATAAAATTACAGTGGCTGTACGCAGTGCAATCGGAATGGAAGTCCCGCTACTAAAAAAAGCTGGCAATCCGCCATTGTTTTCCAATGAGGTAAACTCCCCACCACCTGCTCAAAGACCTGTTCTTATCGGAATGTTTTGATTTAGTTTCTGGAGCAATTGATCAACGAAGGGAATGCAAAGCTGCTAACATCCTGGACAAGAACTGAAGCATTCGCTGAAAAGTATAAGAACGACTTGGCATGAGAGAGAACTTAACTAAAAGCTTAAGAGCAAATAAAATGGTACCATTTCCATAATCAAAGTAGCTGTATTGAGAATTTATTGTTCACGAAGAGATCACTGAATTGGTTTAGAACTTTTGGTTACATTTTTTCATATTTAACTGTAATGCCACAATCGATGCATGTATGTTTGTACTCATCAGTTTCTTCCAGGTATGTTTCCGGTCCCCAACTGTGTGTGTGTGGAGTGATATCCACTACGTAAAGACTGCTTCTGGCTTCCTGTCTGAGTTTCTTCAGTTCCTTGTTAAACTTTACAGTCTTCCTGGTTTCCCGCTTCGTTTCACGCTTTTGACGCTCCTCTTCGATTGCTTCAAGTGAACCCCAGATTTCTAAAGCCCTGTTTTCAACCTAAATTATAAAAATTATTGTGTAACTGAGAGTCCGTACCATGAAGGATAGAAGGAGATATGATTAAATGACGACGAGCGAACCTCACCTGCAATCGAAGATACAATTTCATTTTGCCCCAAGTCTTCTTGTGCGGATTTGGACGGTCAGAATACTTCAGAATCGGCTCACGAGAATCCAAGTCAAAGTCACAGAGAAGGAATTGTGTTTTAGCATTTGTCTTGGTAATACAGGAATGAATTTCTTCATCACTATAACCAAAAACAGTCGATTAGACTCAATATCTCACAATTTTAAGTAATTTCGCTTGTCTTACTAGCAACCATCGCATACGCTGTGGTCGTATTTTTCCAAGAGCCATGAACGAGCAAACTGTCTGTTACAAATCTGACAGGAAGGTGCACCTTCAATGAAAGGAGCCGGTGTCGCCACGACAGGCTTCGGTTTTTCCATTTCAGCATGCAAGTCCCCTTCCTCGAGAAGAAAGCCACCTTTCGATCATAAAAAGTAGCATTTCATTAAACATCTTAAACTCCTAATCTGATGAAAACTAACCTCCGGTATCAATGAGCTTATGCCCCTTTACATGGACGACTTGTCCGTGACTTGCAACATACAGTAACTCATCCTCGTACCTCAACTCGTCCTCAGTCTTTTGTCTCTTGGGATCCCGAGCTCTAGATTCTGTGAGTCGCTTTAGTGCCGCGATTCGGTTTCGTTCAAGCCGGGCCCGGACGACATCTGACAGAGTCGAAGGGGCTGACGACTCGGAGCTTGAAGTTGGACCATCATTTGCGTTTGTACCAGATTCCGGTTCCATACCTCGCTTCTTATATTCCTTAGAAAACCGTACCGTTGAACTCCTGGATAAAATGGGTAGAAATAAAAATGAATTTACGTTGGCAATTGAACGCCATTGTGCATATATTCTTACCTTCTTCTTCAGAAAGGGCGAAAAACTTGTCTCCTGAGTTATAACTGAGGTAACGACATCATCCAGCCACCACGTGCCTTGAATTCACATTAATCCTTAGAACGGCTAATGAATAAGAACAAGGGTCTATGTCTTACCTGTTTATCACACAACCTTCAGACTGCCGCTTGACCTGTTCACGCTGTTCCCAGTCCTGTTGTCAGTGCAGTTGACCTCAGTTGACCTGTCCAAACTCGATTACAACCACAACCCAACCATGTTAGTCAGGAAGAGGACAGCGGAAGACTGATGGATGGATGATGAAATGGGCCGGGGCACTTTTCTCTCAACCGCCTAGCTAAAACAAAGACCGCCACGACTACCACTCGTGTCAAAATGCGCTCAAGACGACCGCTAGCTGAAGAACTAGCGACGACATCCACCAAATTGCAGTGTTCAAGTAAAATTGGCAAATAACTGCGTTATCTCAAATAGAGTAAAGCGTTCAGAACAAAAACAGGATGCATTCCATGGACACTTGTAGCTTGGAGTTTAACTTTTCCAAGGGGGATTTATATACAGTTCTACACGATACTTTACTAAAACATTTTAATTTTGAATGAAACGTATGTTTCAAGGCTAGTGGATTAAGGGACTAATTATTTGTTTCAGTATTCAATTTCTAGTTTCATATTTTATTTTCTCGTTACGTATAAGCTAAAGCTTACACTAAATCCAAAGATGCAATCACGGAATGGAAAAAATTCACTTTCTAACTTTGACTTATTTACAGCACGAACAATATTTTATGTCGTGAAGTTAATTAGATTTTCTGGAGCATAAGATCCGATTGTTTTATAGGATTTGATTTTAATTGTACGGTCGTCAGAATCGTCATTTTAGGAAGACTACAAGCAGCCAACCCAGAGACAAATAAAGGTAAATTGGCAGGCGCCGCATTATTCAGATTATAGGCTCAGAATCTCTTCGCAATCTTAATTGAATAGGTTTTGTCATTTATTCATTTCTAATTAGCAACTAGTACACATGGGTGTGACTAAAATATGAAATAGTAACCAGATTAGTTTATTATGCCTCCAAATCCTCTTGCCATGAGCACTGCTCCGAGGAATGCTGGAATCGAAGCCAACGTTTTGCCACTTCCGTTGCGACCACTGTTACTTCCGTGTCTCCCTCCGCTCCCGGCAGAACAAACTCTGTTGCGACAATCTGAATTTGCAGAACCGAGGCGACATTCCTCATCTGAAGTGCAGCGTTCTCCCAGTCGTTTAACAAGGTGGCATCGGTTGTTGTAGAATCCAGTTTCCTCCGTTGGGTGACAACACTGGCATCGATTCTGACTCTGATCGTAGCTGTGCAATTTGCAATCCGCCAAGTTCCCATACTGTGCCTGGCAACTGCTCGTGTAGAGACATTGACTGCTGAGCGTTATGCACGCGGGACCAGCCGGATAAACAGCAGGATATCCCGGCCCTCCTGGATTATTCGACCCATGCTCAGAGCCATCATGATCTCTAAAATGTGGAACACACTTGTTCAATTTGTCAATGAATACCCACGGTACCGAAGTTATTTGGTCAATCCGGCATTCACAGACGAAGTTACGAGTGCAGACGAGGTTTTTGTCATCGTCACAGCGCCGAGAACGGCAGTCATCCCTGTACCCTGCTCCGGCCCAACGGTCTTGTCCGACGGTGCAGACTACGAATACGCTCAATGCCACAACGACCTTCAGCATCATTCTAGAAAAACCTATTCTTCAACAGACTATCTTTAGCTTGACTCTGGTTGAATTTTTGAAAGCTTTATTCGAAGCTCCACTCGAAACTGAAACTGGAGCTAGGAATTGGGAACAAGAATATCCCTGATCTCTCGCATACTATGTTATCAAAAGGCGATAAGGAAGAATCTAGTGAGTGTTTTGCGATGTCTAATTAGCCTGAGTCAGACAGGAACCGGCACTGACTCAACTAATCTAATCTCTGTTATTTCCTGACAGAGTAAACACGCAAGAGCCTCAAATGAAAGTTAATCATCCAGGAATGTCGGGAGTATCAAGGGGTTGGATACAATGGATACATTGTCATCTTACAAACGCCGTACATTAACGCCCTGACACGATATCAAACATGTCGCCGGTGGTATCGTGTCACTGGACAACGAACCTTGACTCCACCCTCCTGGCGGGAGTTATTTTTACTGTTGTGACTTTCCCTGCTCCCAATTCATCCCGGTCTCACTCCCGTACTACCCACTCCTTGTATCCACCCTGATGAAGAACATGGGCATTTCACAGTGGAGGGATGACCTTTGACCTCGGAGGGAGAAGCCCCATGACCTTCTCAGTAGGTCCTTTGCTACCATAAAGTTTATTATTTTGTAACAATTTGATTTATTTAGTTGAATGATTGGATGCAGGCCCATGGTTGGTTTTTGCCTTGGGAGGTATTTTGTTGGACCATTGTTCTTGTGCTGGCCTCTTCTGCGTGAAACAGCGTGTCTCTCAGGGAATGTGGTTATTCATTATTAAATCAATTGAGTAACCTTAATTATCATCAATCGTCGTCTATGGATCATCTGCAGTAGCTTCTGGACGGGTCAATTAGGGTCAAGAAGCTCTGTCACGTATGGTAAGACTTATAATCATTTGGTCCATGCTTCTTTCGACTCCACATAAGCATACGCATTACCTTGTGCTTTGTGCCATGATTCAAAATAGCTAAACATACTGGTTACTCATTACTAACGTGTTTTTTTAATTTACAGGTGATTGACAGACTCCGAGGGTGATAGCGATGGAAGGTACCGCGAAGGTACTCGGTAATAATCCCGGACTCTTTGCATTCATTTTAAACTGTCCATTCCAAGGGACAAGAACATCTATTCCTCCTATTTCTACACCTATGAGGGAACAACTCAGTGTCGTCGACAAAACACCCCGATCGGTTGAGCTAATTGATCTAACGGGAGCAGATTCTGGAGACGAGGATGCGTCGAATCCAAGCGTTGAATACATTCCTACTTCGCCGAATACATCTAGAAAGCGAAAGTCAGACGATGAGGATCTTCCTTTTGTTAAGAGGAATTGCACCAGAGTGAGACCCTCAGAGATTACTGGTTCAGCTCCCGAGCGGCAGGCCCCACTGTTGTTGATAGCTCCAGAGCTAATTGACAGAGCTTATGCGTTGACTGAAGCACAAAGGGCACGAGGACGGGAAATGCCCATCACTCCTCCGAAGGATGTACAGGACTTATTGCATTGCGATCAAATGAAAATCCGAGGCGTAACTCCATTCTTTATCCGTGCACATTCTACTCTTATAAAACCTCCGAAGAAAACAAACTACTTGAACGCCGGAATCTTGTCAACTCATTACAAGGTGGATCCGGAACCGCCTGTACTCAGTGAAGACTTAACCCCAGCTCAATTATCGGCTAAGCTAGGCCATCCGATTACGGACAAAGAATTATGCCCTTTTCCAACTGAACCGTCACAAAAGATCACAAGGGTAGATGATTTTACGCTCCCATATGATATCTATTGCCATGGAGTGAACAGCAGTCTGGTCAGATTGAAGATGTGGAATTACAAGAGGAACATAGCTCCATTTAAGAAGGCCAGAGCTGCAGTAAAGAAGGAATTGGTGCCTTCCCAGCGAATACAAAATGCTCCTGAACAGTTGCAGTTGCAAACGAAGAAATCAACCGCTGTGCCTAACATCATACCTGAATCCTGGAAGTACAAGACATTACGTTCAAGTAAGTTGCATGATTTTATTCATCAAAAATAAATAGGAGAGTAATTTCTCTGTTTGTGAGAACGAGCAGAAGTTACAGACAATTTTGCATAAGAGTGAATCTGTGAAGACAGTTTAAATTAACACCCTGGAGAATTGGCTTCCTGGTCTTTGAACAGTGTGAATAGATGCATATCTATAGTGCCTTCTCTCCTTCAATTAGTCTGATTGTTGATTGTTTTTTCTCTTCCAGATGTATATTTTGGAATGCCGAGCAAGGCCGCTATGGCTGATGACGACCAACGTTGTGAGTGTTTAGATTTTGAAGACAAATGTTCAACGGACGAGTGCCTCAATCGCGTGGTTTTTACTGAATGTACTCGAAGCTGTGGAGAGAACTGCAAGAATCGCCGAATTCAGAGTCACTCTTGGTTCCCTGAATTGCAGAGATTCATGACTGAGGAGAAGGGTTATGGTCTGAAATGTCAGATTGAAATTCCAAAGGGACAATTCATCTTGGAGTATGTTGGTGAAGTCGTTCCTTCAGCTGAGTTCAGGCGACGGATGTTGGAAATCTACAAGAACGATACTCATCATTATTGTATTCAACTGGCAGCCGGCACGGTCATTGATGGTCATCGATGTGGTGACGTCGGTAATTCTTACCAGTTTACTTGTTTAGCTGCTTAGATTTTTTGGATTGATGATGAAAATTAGGCCAGAGTACTGAATATGCGGATGACAGCTCACCAATTTCTGATTATTCGATTAACCAATAATTAGTGTTGATTGGTGGATTTAAGATCTCTCTTACAATTCTTTATTTTTTAAGGTCGCTTTGTGAATCATTCATGCGAGCCAAACTGTGAAATGCAAAAATGGTCAGTCAACGGAACTCTGAGGTGAGTTTTGAACAGTCTCTTGCTTATCATTTTTTTTCTTTTGGAAATTATGTTATTAGGTACTTATTTTACATTCACAGAATGGCTCTCTTTGCACTTCGAGACATCTTACCCGGTGAAGAACTTACATATGATTACAACTTTTCACTCTACAATGAGAGGAAAGGGCAGGTAATATTACCAAACTCTTACGCCTTACTGTTATGTACAACATGTTTTAATCGTTCATCTGGATAGGCTTGCCTCTGTAAAAGCGACAAGTGTCGGGGTGTAATTGGTGGGCGGACGAAAGTAACATCTGAAGAAAATCGGAGGAAGAAGGCCATTGGGAACAAAGGACCTCATAAAATGGAACACAACGTTAGTTTCTTCAGGGGGCATGTGGATCCAAATCCCATGAGAGTTTTGACAAGAAAAGAAATCCGATTTATCCAAAACTCACACGTCTTTCTGGCTAGGAATTTTGAGCAGGTGAAGACATAAAATGTGGCACTTAAAAATAATATAGAATTACGGCACTTAACCCGAACGAACTTTTACGAACGATCTTGTTTTTATTCAGGTCCAGATGGGAAAACATGCAGCGGCAAACCGTGGCAAAGTGATGGAGAAAGTAGAGAGACTGTTGACTGGGTGGGTTGGGAGATACAGAGTTGGATCTACTAATAATAAGCCTCTTGTTCTCACTGGAGAAGACCCAAAGGTGACAAGACTGGCTCGGACGGCGGAAATATGTTTTGAGTTTTACAAAACTATTACAAGTGCAAAGGGTAGGTGAACAATTAGAATAGGAATTTATCTACAATTTTCTACTGGAGACTAACCGATTTGGACTTGTTCATTATCATTTTTAGATCGTTCTGGTCTCAACAACTTGTGCGAGATCTATTTAGACTTGCCAAACAAACAGCAGTATCCAATATTTCACAGAAGCCTTGAGAAGTCCAAAGTGGATGGATTAAAGTCAATTGAGAAGAAAATTATAAAAGGATCCTATGAATCTTTCCAAGACTTGGAAGAAGATATGAGAAGTGTCCTGAGCAGATTCACTCACGCATTCTTAACCGAAAAGCCAGAGGCCTTTGAAGTTTTGGATCAAATCAAGGCTATATACAAGATTGCTAAGGAAAAAGCACTGCAGTTAATTGACCCATTCATTGTTGTGACGACTTCGTCCGAATCCGACAGTCCTTCTAGCAGTCCTTCAAAACGTCTTCCTGGATTTATTACTCAACCTCCTTCAGCATTTGAAGACAAGCTGCGATGTATTTGTGGGTCATTCGATGAAGAAGGGATGCTCGTTCAATGCGACAAGTGCCTTGTTTGGCAGCATTGTGACTGTGTTCGGCATAAATCAGACGAAGATGATATGCCTTACAGTAACGAAAATTCAGAAATTTCCCAGCCTGTGGAACCAAATGGGCCAGCCATGGTTCTTCATTCAACGGCAAAAGACGGTTCAAGGCAGGACGAAGGGCTGGAACAGAAGGAAAGCGAGAAGAGAAAGAATGGGGACGCTCTCCCAAGTCCATTTGTGGAAGACATTTTCAATACCCTTGAGAACTCAATTTCATCTGAAAAGTCCCCATGCGTGGAAAACAGCGTTCCTAATGGAACACACTTGGAATCTGAAGATGGTGATAAAAATGGTGCTGGAATTGAAGATTACAGTGGTCCCCCATACTTCTGCGAGCAATGTGATCCTCGAGACATTGACCAAGAAGTACCAATGTTAGGACCAGAAGACAAACCCGAGCAGCGATTCTACCACTCACTTCGGCGAGACGATGGACTTCTTCTTTGCAAAAATGATACTGTCTACATTCTCCGAGATCGTCCCCAAGACAAACGATTTTCTCTCGACGGAACTCCTCTTCCCCCAATCACTTACCTTAATACCACATCCAAGAAGGAAGACTGTGACATTCTAAGGGTCGTACGCTTATGGAAGGATTCCTTGTAAGTGATGGTCTACATTTAGAATCTATTCCTCTCATCCAATTCCAAGGTCTAAATACTAACTTCTTCATTTAGGGGAACGCGGGTTATCGAAGGTTATTACTACATGCGTCCAAGCGAGACCCATCACGAATCGACTCGTCGCTTCTATCCCAATGAACTGCTGAAATCCCCTATTCATGAAGTCATGCGCCTTGATGCTGTCTTGGGGCGCTGCTGGGTGATAACCTCAGCAGCATACTGCACGGGGCGACCATTTAGTGAGGAACTATTCATAACTTTTCCTGCTTTGAAGCCTACCCCATCAAAGGCTGGCTGAAACCTGATGTTTGATCTTTGTTTCATTAGATTCTAGAGAAGAGGATATCTACATTTGTGATTGGAGAGTCAACCGCAGTGGAGCTTTATTTGAAAAGACTGCTCGAACTCCCGAACCAAATATTAAAAACCCGTTTGCGTTCAAAATTTTTGAGAGGAAGATCAAAATCAATCGGAACGTATACGTAAGGATGAAAGCTCCAACGTTCCTTTTTTTCCTCTTTTCATTTTAACTTTTAAATGTGTAGCACCACGGACCCCCCAGTCCCGATTTCAAGATGAAGGGTATACTCTCCCAATCTGGAACAAGAAAGGCCAAGGGACGGAAGCCAATTGAAGCTACAAAGCTATGCTTCCCAAAAACATCCGTGGAAACTGAATCTGACGTCAAGAAGGTAAAACCGACAATACTTACGCCATTTTAACATAAACTACAAAAGGTTGTTTCAACATTTCAGAAGGAGGCTAAGCGGATAGCCTTACATGGTATTATAAATGAACTGGAAGAGAATATTCAGGGCTTTAACATCGACCCAGTAGATGCATCGCACTTGTTGAAGCGAGAAAGGAAGACACGGAACTCCATACGCAACAAGAGCCACTAAAAATAGTATAACCGAGGCATTTAATCTTCCATTTTAGTTAACAGACCATCATTTTCTTATTTTTTAACCAATTCATACTAATGGTTTTTTGCTCTTTTGAAGATTTTTAACTAAGACTGTCAGTAGTTTCCTAAATGTATCCAGTATATTATTTATTGTTTACCCTTTTCAATGAATTTGTACTATAATAATATATCATTTCATAGGTATTTTCCTCTTTAGTTTAATTAGTAATTTCTCATTTCATTTTTAACGGTCTTGAATCACTTATAAAAGGTGGAAGATCCATCAGGGTTTACGTCTTACGAATACGAATTTATCAACAGAAGAATTAACAATTCATGGGTCCCCTGGTGCTCCCCGCTCAAGCCCAAACGTGTTCATTTACCAAAAAATGACTGACTGAAAGAATAAAACCGACAAAAACAACTGACAAGGCATTATTATTTCGGTTGTTGTACATTAAAAATGAATTGTAATGGTCTAACTACGGTTTTAAATAATAACACCAACAGAGACTGTGAAAGACCTATAGAAATTAAATTTTCGGATGAGCATAACATCAAAAATCTTAATTTAAGAGTATCCTTTCGCTTTTTAAAAATGAGGAGGTAGGACACAACATTGCTGAACACCTCCAATAATATTAGCAAACAGAGTTTGAGTCTAGTTGAATAAAAGAGCTAAAAGTAGCCAACCAGTGGATTCCCGTGCATCTAATTTACTATAATTTTGATATTGGAGTTGATTTGGAAAGGAGTAGGATTAGAAGGAATAAGTAGGACTCCAAATGTTGAAGGTTGAGAGGTGGGATGCAGGGATTGGCTGGCGTGTCTTGGTTAAAATTGAGTAATGTCAGTAAAAGGTGAGCCACCCTCGACCGGGGTTCGTGAAACGCGCTTACTCTGTTTAACATCTATTACAATCGTCGTTTTAGCTCAACCTCATCATCATCATGGGTACCTGTGAACGGATTTTTATCGTTATTACCATCAGTCTCTCCAGTCTCTGTAGGAGTCTCAGCAGTTCGAGTGTAGATTGGGTTGTAGGCTCCATTCACGACTCCTTCGGTGATGTGGACAGAAGAAACGTCGCTTCCTGGGATTTCGAACATTGGTTCAAGCAGAATGCTCTCAACAATTGCGCGTAGGCCACCTAAAGTAATTAAAATACAATGGGTTATAATTCTATAGAGGTTGGAGATTGTTTTTGACTCCTTACGCGCTCCAGTCTTCCGTTCAAGGGCCAAATGTGCAATTGCTTTGAGGGCGTCGGAAGTGAAAGTCAGATCAACCTATTTCCAAAAGTAAATGAGTTTTAGAGCTTTAAGAGTGAATGGAAATCATGATACTCGCCTTGTCCATGGCAAGAAGTCGCTGAAACTGAGGAACCATTGCATTCCGAGGTTCAGTCAAAATTCGGACTAGGAGATCCTCACTGAGAGAATGGAAAGGGACTAGGACTGGAAACCGACCAACGAACTCCTGCACACAAAAAGTTGTTTTCGAGACTTTCTGGTTAGGAAAGTAGTAAGTATCTTACGGGAATCATGCCAAATTCAATCAAGTCTCGAGCCTCTACTTGTTTCAGGTATGCGTCCATTTCGGCGTTATCTTCAGCTGCATTGTTGAATCCACCTGACATATGCGCAACTCCTGCTTGATGAGCTGCTCGGCGACCTGGGGATGCTGCCGCAGGCACTCCAAAGCCCAAGTACTGACAAAAAGTTGAAATCAATTACATCGATCTTCCACATTAAGATGAGGTATAGTACTTACTTTCTCATTCTTTCGTCGGGACACAATGCGATCCAGCCCATTGAACGCTCCAGATGCAACGAAAAGAATGTTTGTCGTGTCAACTTGAACAGATTCACCACGGAGTTTGCGAGGAGCATTTCTCTCAGGGACGTTTACGACTGTTCCTTCCAGCATCTACACAAAACAAATTCGAATTAGTAACATGCCTCGAACACGTTCTCAGGGCCAATCGTGAAATGACCATTTCTTTCTAAGACAAATGGCCAGTCTAAGACACATTTAACGTTTGTAAGGATGTAAAACGAAACAAAACACATACTTCACTTGAATGCAAAACATGCTCCCATAGCCTTGTTGAAGCGGGCACTGAATTAACTTTAAGTTGAATTAAAAATAAATACATACCTTCAGCATACCCTGTTGAACACCTTCTCCGCCAACGTCGCGCAATTGATGGATACCAGGAACAGCACCAATTTTATCAACCTCATCCAGGAAAACAATCCCAGTTTGCGCCTTATCCACGTTGTAGTTTGCATCTTGAAGGAGCTTAGCAATGACAGACTCGATGTCTTCTCCAACATAACCAGCCTGGGTGAGAGTGGTACAATCACAAATAGCGAAAGGCACATCCAAACACTGTGCAATCGTTTGAGCCAAGAGAGTTTTCCCTGAATATGAGATGAGATTATTAGTGGTGTAAAGGTAAACACGTATTCAATTGAAATTATAATGACGTACCCGATCCAGTCGGTCCCAAAAGCAGAATATTGGACTTATCGAGTTTTGCATCATGCGTGGTGGAGTCGAGGATATCACTCCCAGTTGCACTGGCACTTCCAGTTGGGGGATTTCCTCCAGGCGGAACACGAACGTTACGACCTTCGTAGTAAGTATCTGAATTTGCCCAGCTTGGACCACTTTGATGAGTATGGGCTTGCTGTCCTTGCGGAAACGCTCCCAACGCACTGCTATGTCCAAGTCCACCCAAATGGAGGAGATCTGTCAATAAATACACATTGTAAATAATCCAAGCCGTCCATGAAGGACGGAAGGGATAGAACATTACGAAAGGTTAGTGTATTTGAAAGTTGTGTGAGACCATCAAGATTTCGAATTGCTGGCTCCGTGGCAGGTTTTGCTGGTTGTGTTTGAATGTTGATTGAGAGTCGCTTATAGTGGTTGTAAACCGCTACAGACAGAACTTTCTTGGCTTGCACTTGCCCCACAACATGACGATCCAAATACTCGAAAATCTTCTTGGGTGGTGGAGGGTTCTTTTTGGCCGAGAACTGAGAACCTTGGGCATATTGGTAATTTCGTTGACCTTCAGAGTCCGTACGTAAGGGTTCACGAAGGGACTTTCGTCCATCCAGTTCAGAAAGGACAACAAAGAAGTGTTGGCACTTATCACATTTCACGAATCTTGTGGAGGCTACATAAAGATAAAGAATTAGTTTGTTAACCTTGTGGGTTAAGGATATTACAATTACAACTGAAAACTCACAAACAAATGTCTCCACATGAGAACACATGTCTCCGCACTTGGGACAGCAGAGTCCGTCTCGCCCTGAATTTCCAGAAGAGCGATTTCCATTTCCAGATTTGGATGACTTTGAGTCCTTGCCTCCTCCACCATCAATCGGAGGAGGTGATCCAGGTGGCACACGGGCAGCATGAACACTTGAAGTCGAGAATTCATTTCGGAAGCATGTCAATGGGGTTAGGAAACCTGGAGGGACAGAAAAGGATGTAATTTCCAAATAGAATCATATGACATTGGTATTTAGTTACCAGTTGATTTCCGGATAAGGTTTTTCTTCAGACCAAAAGGACGGGCATCGTAGAGGATCCGGAGATACGGATTGACAATCCCTGCTGCTTGAGTTCCTGCGAGTCTAAAAATAGAACCATCGTATCAGCTGTAATCAGCTGACCTTGTCAGCCTTTGATGTATGTATTGTTATTTCCCGTTGTCTTTGTAGTGTAATTAGTAGTGTTATTTCAATTAGTATCCTGATGTACATTTCCATTCGGTTGCGCAATAAGGTGCCTTGTGGTGACCTTGACTTACCTTGATTGAAGGAGTGCTGAAGGGACTGGTGTAGGAACTCCACCTTCCACACTAAAGCTCTTGAGTCCCTTCGTGATCCACTTAAGTCCACTCATTGCAATTAAGTCCTACGCAGATGATTTTAAACCAGCAGAATGAATTGTGACAGAGTAAATGTGTCCTCTGATTTCTGGTGCCACATCTGATCCTCTCAATCCCTCAGTTTGTTGTTTACGTTCAACAGTCACGTCCAAACACTCAAATACGCACCCATAGAAACTCAACAAATTAAATCAACTAAATCAACTCTTTACCATAAACCAACTTTCCATTCTAACATAAAATAGCACATTGTCATCAATCACGCTAATCTGCAGTTATAACTTTAATCAAAATTACTAACTTTTATATATCCAATTCAATTACTGCCTAATCTCTATTTCTTTTGTCCAATTTATTGATTGGATCTCTTCCATTTTAATACAGTGATAAAATCAATTGGCCCTGCTGTACTGCAAGTCCCTTTGCCATTTTAACTTTGTCTAAAGTTGTATTAGTACCTGGCTACGTGATCTGAGGCTTAATACCTAGCTTAAGTGTTGTTTCACCAAATTCTTAACCAAACTCTAACAGCATTTTTTCCTGTAGGAGCTCTTCTGTCCCTAATTCATGCATTTTTACATAGATTATATGTTATATAAACAACCCCTGTAACTTGGATATGTTACTAGCTGTAGAATCCCTTTTATACTAAGTGATACAATATAAAAGTCTCAAAAATGCTTTCAGCCGTCATTCTTTTTCCCATTCTGCTTTTAATTTATTCCAGGGTTAGCCTTGCAACAGAAGTTGAAAAACCGAAAAATAAAAAAATTAATTGTGCTCAACTTTAACTGAAGGGAGCGCGTGAGAAAGCTCGAAAAGAACACTTGGATTAAGCAATTATCAATTATCATAAAACTATCTTTTAGCCAACCATGGAAATTTTGATTTGTATCAGCGAATTGTGGTGAGAAGAAGTTAAGAAAGGATGAATTCATAAAAGTCTGTGCTGATCTCATTATTTATTATAAGATGCGTTGAGCTTATTAATAATGCATGTGGGGATTGAATGTTCTGAATGAGTGATTTGGGCCTGTACTGGTGAGTGTTTGAAAGTGGCGGTTGTGTTGATTTTCCAGGGCCAAAGTTCTAATTGGTCCGTTAGGTGGCTCTGCTTAAGCTCCCTCCACTGCCTTCCCACTGCCATCTGCCACTCTCCAATTCCTCAAAAAAGAGACTTCTGGTAGCCTCTTCGATTTGAGCACCACTTCTTAATCTCATCTGAATTGTTTGTGAGTGGGGCTGAAATGGAATTGTGGCTGTGGGTATTGAGGAATCTGGAGAGAAGGGATCAGTCTGAAAGGAACTTTATTCCAAGAGCCACGCCGGACGGAGGAAAGGAACAACCAAGTCAATTTCAATTGGCAACAACCGATTAATTAACAACTATTCAATATGGTAAGTGGACACTGAAATATCACACAGACAGTGGACTCCAGTGGACTCTTCTGTCCAGTCTTCAGTATAATAATAAGTTATTGAAATACATGAAATAATGAATTAATGAATTGGATTCCGTAGGGTCGTGTCCGTACTAAAACCGTCAAGAAGGCCTCCCGTGTCATCATTGAAAAGTACTACACTCGTCTTACGTTGGACTTTCACACGAACAAGAGGATATGCGAGGAAATTGCCATCATTCCTAGCAAACCTCTGCGAAACAAGATTGCTGGGTGAGAGTTACTTATAAAACCGAAATATGAAATACATTGTGATATGGTGTAACTGTAAGCTAATATCTAAGTTATACTAAACTTCCTTATGATTCCTTATGATTGTAAATAAGTATCAGCTTTGTACCATAACTTATAACTGTACTTTTTTACTTTTTGCAGATTTGTGACCCATCTGATGCGAAGGCTGCAGACAAGTCAGGTCCGAGGTATCTCAATCAAGTTGCAAGAAGAGGAGAGGGAGCGTCGAGATAACTACGTACCGGATGAGTCTGCTCTTGAGCGTGATATCATTGAGGTTGACCAGCAAACGAAGGAAATGTTGAAGATGATGGATTTCCACAATTTGCCTGGTTTACAATTGACCAATGTCACGTCCGGAGTTGCCACTGGATTCCCTCGTAGAAACTGATTTGAGCTAATGAGGTATTCTGCGACTACACTTCTGCACTACAACTTTTATTTTATATTTTAAGCTCAGTCTGGTGTTTCCTCTTTCCAGCTCGGGAATAAAGTTGTTGAGAAGTTGAGTTGAAGTATAAATCTAAACACCGTGATTATTATGTTACTCTTCTTTACATTCGCATTGCATTTATACATTCGTTGTTAATCATTCAGTCTACGGAAGGAATTGGTTTTGGTTGGGGCGGTTGACTCAACTATCCAACTGCCCTAGTCATGCAGACTCAAAAAATGGAGCTAAAGCCAAGGCGGGAGGTACTCTGTGTGTATGGGTAGGACTAAAATGGTGACCCAGGATAATAATGTATGAGGTCAACGGATCTGGTAATTTACCATGATTTAGACAAAGGTCATAATAGAGCAACTGGAAACTATAAAATTCTTCTTTGAAATGTTTTGGAAACTTAGGACACTCAATTGGAATGTTCCAATTACACATTCGGCATGAAAAGAAATCCAGTGATTAGTCAAACTTTATTTCCTTTTGGTCCTCGTCTGTTGTGAATTTTATTGTTTTGGCTGTTAAATTACAATTCCAGATTCAAGATCGATACTCCAGTTACTCAATTACTAAGAGCTAGTTGCCAGGTACAAGAGAGCAATGGTTCACAATGAAAACGTAAGAATGACTCTACTAACCCTTTGCAGGTGCTTTAAATCTAAAATCAAGCAAACCTTTGCTGTTTAGGTTCATGACCAAAGTCTACTGTGGAACAGTGGTATTCCAGTTCCAGATGACCTCCAGTCGTATATGAAGCGAAGGGAGCTGGAAAAGGGGAACAGCATGGATACATCTGAGGCATCAGGGTACTCATCACTTGCGTCCTCATCACTTGTGGAAAGTCTTCCTTCAACTCCGGTCAAGAAGGCGGAATCAGCGGACATTTCTTCGTTGAAGAAAGAGGAGGTTTCCTCTGCAGTATCCCAGCTTTCTGGAATTTTTGCTTGCCAAATGCTGGAGGGTTTCAAGGACAGCGCACTCCAGGACAATGATCCGCTAGTGGGAATACTCAGAATGCTGGAACCCTCAGACCTAACGAGAGAAGCTTTGATGACTGCGATTGCATTGAAGCATCAACGTGTCGCAGCAAAGCGGTCTCTCCTGGCAAACCTAAAGTCCCAAACTTCCGATTTCAAGATGCGACAGATGAATTTTAATCGCACAATCAAAGAGATTGAAGACGCGATGGTAAAACTGGAATCCACTGTGGAAACTTATAAAGAAGAAATCAAATCGGTGGATGTTAAGGAAATGGAAAGACAGACCGAAGGGCTACAGTTGGATGTAGCAGCGGCAACCGTGAGTATTTCCTTGTTTTTCTTATTAATACAAGTTTATATGGCCAATTGACTAACACATTTGTTTCATTCCAGGAGAATTTTAATCAGGTAGTAACACTGGAGTCCATCTGTCGCAAGGTGAATATTCAAGCAGCTATGAAGCAGGTCGAAGAGCTTCAGGCAAAACTGATTCATCTATCCCAGGAGTTAAAGTTCACTGATGATTTGCCACCAAATATTGCTCAAATTCAACTCCGTATAGATCAACAGAAAACACATATCATTGAATTGATGGACCAAATAGAATCTGCGATGTTCAGAGGCCAAGCTAAATGATTTGTAAATCCTTTTCATGATAGTTTCATTATAACGGCAGTCCTATTACTATAATTTTGGAGCTTAATTTACGCCACTATTATACTTTTCGATAGAAATTTCACTGCAATGGATCGTATAGGAGAGGACGTAATTGACGTCCAGAGAATATTATAGTGTGCCAAATACTGTACTTCGATAATAATTAGATTAAACGCTGCAGAAATAATAATAACATAAGAATTGTGGTATAGGTTATTACTTTTCCATTTAATTCAGTAAATTAAAATAATTATTAATCCACTGATTAATAAAACTAAACGCAACAATTAAACTAGGAATGGGGGCGCCGCGTTGGATGGTTTTTTCTAGTGGCGGTGGGCAGTGGTTTTTTTTTCTAGTGGCGGTGGGCAGTGGTTTTTTTTTCTAGTGGCGGCGGTGGGCAGTGGTTTTTTTTCTAGTGGCGGCGGTGGGCAGTGGTTTTTTTTCTAGTGGCGGCGGTGGGCAGTGGTTTTTTTTCTAGTGGCGGTGGGCAGTGGTTTTTTTTTCTAGTGGCGGTGGGCAGTGGTTTTTTTTCTACTGGCGGTGAGCAGTGGTTTTTTCTCTCCCAAGGAAGATTCTTGCTTCCGTTTGAGAAAATCCACCGGGAAATTCAAACAAAGAAAAATTAAAAATTTGCAACTTTTTTTATGATAGACAGTCTTTGGCAGTCCCTGAAAATGACGACCGTGTCGAATTTTTGCAAGTTAAAGAAAACAGCAGCTCGGTCGGGGAAAACAGCGTCCATATTTATTTCCAAGTTTTCATAAAATATTTATTCCTAATTATTCCGAATAATAATAAAATTAAAATATTTCTATTTATTTGGATTCTTTTTTCATAATCTTGAATTTAATTTGCAATCGGGTGATGTTACTAAAACTCAATGGCGTTCAATAGCTTAGTTTAGTGAGTTTTTGTAAGTCAAACGGCAGAAGTTTACCCTTTTTTTTAGTTGTAATTTAAAAAGAAAAATTTTAATTGAAGGGTTGGTCACAATTTTACCGTTTAAATAATGAACACCTGAACTTAATAGAGTTCGCGTACAAATCAAATAACTCAAAACAGCGACTGGGTCGAAGAAAATTAGATTTTTGACGCCGCGCCGTTGCCGCTTCTTTCGACTTGGCCTAAGTTTTTAGCGACTGCTACAAACTGAAACAAGAGCTCGTGGTTCAACCACGCTGCTTCTGGTTTCATTTTAGCGTCCTTACGCCACGCCACGCCTTAGTTAGCTCATTTTCCTACTAATTTTAGGTAATTAGCACCCTCCAGGGTAGAGACGACTTGTGATGGAGGGATCACAAGACGATGATGTACTCTCTTCAATCATGGATCTGAAGACACAAGTATTTTTACAAGAAACGAAACTCGACGATCAAGCTAATGAGATTAAGGACTTGAAAGAAGAGGTATTAATTGACCTATAGTTTACTTGACTGTTCATTAAAGTGTGGATTCGAATGTTATCCTGTTGGTATTTTTATAGGTGAAAGAACTGAGGGGCCTCGTTACCAAACTGGTAGGGAAGCCTAATTCATCTCGGAATGAAAATACCCATTACCCAGAGGCTATAAATGGAAACACGACCCGGGGTCTACCGGCTGCAGCTACGTCTTCGTTGGCAGCAATGGTGAGAGAAACAGCCGAGAGGGTTGTGGCTAATACTGGCTTTGTGTTCGATACTCGGACAAACATGTACCGTGAAATCGAGCGTGGATTCCAATATGATGAAGTAAGGATGCTACCTGAGTTTAATTAGTTATCATAAGATCAAATGGAAATCATTTTGTAGGAACACAAACTGTTCTTTCATGCGGCGACGAAAAGGTTCTACAGATACGACGAGGCGAGACACAAGCATGTCCTACACTCTGTCGTACCTCCTTCGCCTCCTCCTCCTCCTCCTGCTCCTAGGAATGCTGAAGGAAGTACAAATGGAATGGATATTGATGACACTTCTTCCTCGAGTGACGAAGACGGGGTACATACGATACCCGACGATTCAAGTTCAAATGATAGTAACTCAAGCTCAAGCAGTGGAAGTAGCGTGTGTATTATTGATCCTCCGAAACGCACTGTTGACCCGGTACCAGTTGTTGACATAACAGGCGACAACGAAACGGTCACAGCTCCATGCATTCGTGCGATAGTGCTGGAGAGTAGTGTCGATGATCTCAAACCTGGCTTCCTCTTTGTTATCACGATTGATGGTGCTATCATCGGCAACAAAAAGAGCAACGTTGTGGCCATTAATGATCCGGAGCTTCAACCGGTTGGTTTTAATAACAGCATTCAGATTCCGAGGTTTTTTTTTTAAATCAAATTGAAATTGTTATCTCTCAGGTTCACGGAGTCATCTCATACGGATGCAATTTGGACACACTAGTGGACGAGGAGGCGGATAAGACGGCCATTCCCCAGTATCTCCTTAAATGTCTTGGCGACCCAATGATTCTGAACGGCGTTCCCCTTAATATTGCGGCAAATTGGAATCGTGATGAATTGCATGAACTTCCTCACGACAGTATCTTGGAGGTGAGTATCTTACCGGATCTGCAAAGTTAAGAATTTTTGTAATAATTTAAATAATAAATGTTTTAATGCTAGGTTGGGAAGACCAAACTACGGCTTCACATCCATGAAGGGGACACTACATGTGACGAGTGTGAGCCCGGTCTATTGTTACCGAAAGATCCTCCCGCGGGTATGACTTTGTACAGCTGTCAGCAATACAAACATTAATTAACTAAATGTGTCTAATAAAATACTAAATATGTTCCAGATCCGACCAAGACTCGACGTGAGGGGTTTCAGACCAAGAACGCTGCTCTGAATTCAGTGATGAATAAACTTCGGAAGAAGTATAGCCTGGCTGGTGGACTTCGAAGTGGAAGAATTTTGAAGACATTAAAGTACAAAGACAGAGCTGCGGACCGGCGTCGCCTACAAGGATCCGACCATTCTGCTTTCAAGAAGCGCCAGACTGCTTCTACTGGGGAACGACCGTAAGTTTCTTAACGTTCGCTAGAAGTATTTTTTATATTTCTAAATGAGTGTTTCTGACTTCCTAGCCCTATGAGTGGGGAAAACAGAGGGCTAAAAATTATGAAGAAGATGGGCTGGAACCGTGGGGATAGACTTGGTCAAGGTACCAATGGGCTACTTGAACCGGTACGTGTGTCTTGCGATTTCCTTAATTTACATTAGCACTGAACAAGTTGCCAAATGTAGGAGGAAACATATATAATAGCCTGGAAGAAGACGCAATGAACCGGAAAGCCGGAAGTTGTATGAGGGTATTCCTTTGTATGACTCTCGTCACCCCCGCAAGTTTTCGTTCCAGTAACTTTTAAGTTTTTCTTCCCAGAATTGTGACTGATGGTGGTCACACAAGGAAGGCGTCATTGCAAATGAACAAACAGGAAGGGAAAAGCGCCCTGAAAACTTTCTCCATCTCCATTGAATGAAGTTTAGTTTTCGTTTCGAGACTAGGAAAGCATTTCTTCCCTCCATGAGTCATAAACTTGCACAATATCCGTAAACTTCATTGGAGCTAACTTTAGAAAGTGATGAGCTATAACTTGATTTCAAGGGCAGCAGGGGGCGTTTTGACCCATTCAATTCAACCATCATTCTTCAAGTATCCCGATTGAATTCAACTACTGTTTACACCCTCTCATTATTTCCGATTGGGTCATATTTTGATAAACTTTTGGAGAAGGAAATGCTAGGGAACTAGGGAAGCGTGGAAAGTTCTTGACTGAAACTGTTGCTAATAATCATTTTATTTTCAGGTGCAGGTCAAGACGAACGTGGGGCGTGCTGGATTAGGGTTAGAGGACACTCCGCCCGTTCACAAAAGGAAGTTTCTGACCAAGACTACGCGACGCTATTATGCATCCTCACAAAGGGACCCATAAGAAAACGAATTCAATGGAACGTCATTCATTATGGTCATCCTTACAGAAATCTCAGTCAACACTGATCCAGAATTCATGACATTCCAGAAATTATTTTGTTTAAATCAACTAAAAATAAGAACCAAGGGTTGCCTCTATGAGATCTCGTCGTTAATTAGACTTTTGGGAGTAATGTACCCAGAGCCCCGTTAACTGAGCATTTGCTGATGCATTTGGAATTGTTGTTGATTTAAAACGCTCTCTTAATTGTTCATTAAGGAGTTGTGTCATTCATTGAGGGTTCATTCACTGCTAAAGGACAGTCTTCGTCCATTGCCATCATCAGTTTTGCTCATCCAGCATATTTTCGAATCCTGCTGAAGTTGTATAATTAATTCGGGCATGACGACGTCCGCGTCTCCTTCGTCATCAATGTCACCCTCCCAACTTTTCCATTTGAAATTACTTTCACTAATTTGATCTCCTCGTATTATAATGTAGCAGGGAGCAATTGACATTTTACTAACAACATTTCAATCCCAGGAAATGATTCATCCAGGCTGGAATTTTAGTCGATAATCCAGATTAGAGCTTTTGTTAAGCATCCTCCTACTTTTCCATCGTTTCTGAGAACGTAGACTTTGGTCTTTTGTCATTTCCATCATCTCCGCTCATCCAATCCCTCTTCATCTTTACACATTGCCCGGTTTTAAACTTATTCCAAAATGGCGTCATGTTCTGTTAGCCGCCGTCCCCAGAAACGGTTTTACTTTTCCGCATATTTCCGCATGTTTCCTTCAATTGTTATCGCTTGGCTGGGAGTAGTGTGAATTCCTAAATCAACAATTATGCCTTGATAAAAGCGTCGTGTCTCATCATAACAAAAGGCAGTGCTTAAACTCCAGCATAGAGAAAGCACTCCTGCTGGAATCACAGGTTAAACTTTGACTCACATGCGGATAACTATATTATGACACTCCACTGTGGCTGACCACGGCGTAAATGTCAAGCAAAAGTGATTTTCTTGCACTTGAGAATTAATATTTACCTTGATCCAACTCCTTGACTCCTGTTTATGTCCTCAAGTGATTATTGTTACTCAAAAACCAATAATAATCCACAATTGATAAATTATGAGGTATTCCGACGTAACAAGTGCCTTCCGTCACCGCATTTTTTGAGGTCGCATTTGACCAGGTTTTGAAGCTTGACTTTCTTTTGTCGCCATTCCTTTCTAAAGTGTTTGATCCATTGTGGCGACAACAATGGAGTCTCCGCTCGGGCTTATGATTAGAGTCTAGGATTCCAGACAAGGAATGAAACATGCCACTCGAGCAGAAATAATCAATTGACACTCAAATTAGTTCCTTTTTTATTCTTCTGCCATTGGAAAAGTTCACTTTTCCTGAATAACTAATTGCCTCCTAATCCACTTTTGTTTACAGAACTCCTAATGATTTCTCTGTACAAGGGCCAAAACAAACTAATTGGCTCCAGCAATTAATTCAAATGACTTAAATTGGTCAATTAGGCACACTCTAGTTTATGGATAATCCAATTACAACAGCCTGGAGAGTATGGAATTAGCACAACGCCACCTCCGCTGTCTGGAATGTTGACACTTTCCCTTTCGTTGGAAATTGTCGGCTGCAGCTAAATGGAGGTGTCAAGAATCACCGTGTTATTATTAGCACGGGGAGAGCCGTTGTTTCTGAAAATGGCTCTATTAATTCATCCCTTGATGACACGGTCATTAGCGTCATTGTCCTGTTCTTGATTAATCCTGAAGTCAAACTTGGGGATTTATAGAACTGGAAATTCCGTGTATTCCTCTGGCAATTCCGTTGACAGAGCTGACATGTTAAAAGCGTGTGTGAGTTAGCTGATGTTGGCAGCACCTTCTCCTTGTCGATGTGCAAATTGAAAAGTGCATTGCTCAAGTAGTTACGCGTAGAAGCGTTTGTCATTCAACAAAAGGAGTCCATGTGCCTTCCGACCAGCTTCATTTATAAACTTGTGGAAGTCTTGGTCCCGGAGTCAGTAGCGTCCAGTCTATTGTCACAGAAAAGTCTCATTGGGTCATCATTGGTGAATTAAATCAGCGTCTTTCGGCTGTGATTGACGATTGATTTGGAATCATTGATTTGGAACCGGTGAGGAAAAGTGAGTTTGTGCTCTGAATCATCGTTTTAATAGGATAGGGGCAGTCTGTAATTATAGCTTTCCCCATAACTTGATTGTCCTAATTGTGAGGCACACCTGAGGAAGTCCGAGCAGAGGCAATTCATATATTATTATTATAGGAAGAACCTCTTCGGAATTACGTAATCTGCTATTGCAAAAAGACGGTTTTTTGTACAGCATATTTCCCATTAGAATAAACCTCAGCTACTAAAGTGGCTCAAAACATTGTTGTGTAATTTCCCATAGTGGTACTCTGGAACAGGCGACAGCGGTTCCTTCGTTGTCGTCTGGAAAAGGACTCAGCG
Source organism: Pseudachorutes palmiensis (assembly GCA_009869845.1). Lineage (NCBI taxonomy): Eukaryota > Metazoa > Arthropoda > Collembola > Poduromorpha > Neanuridae > Pseudachorutes > Pseudachorutes palmiensis. The sequence goes on along the minus strand of VNWY01000027.1, from coordinate 60,938 downwards.
TGGCGTGGGTCTGAAAAGAAAGCTTTTTTCAGCCAAAAGATTTTTCCGAAAGAATAGCCAGGAATAATAGGGATCCGCCCGTGATGTATAGACGACTGATGAGATTATTTATATCCATTTAATGATATCTTTAATGAGTACGTGAAATATTTCCAAAGGTCGATTCAGAGTCAGACGAGGACGACGACGGTAATTTTCTTACCGGTTTCCTCTGCGCCTTCATTGGAGATTATTGGCAAGGACTCTCCGGCTGAGTCTGCTGGTGGAGCATATCAGATTTATTTTTTTTTGCAAACATCTTCCAAAAGAGGCGAGGATAATAATTAGTCCACCTGAGAGTCTTCTTGTCTGAAGACGTTGATGATGATGATTTGATTAATGACACTTTGAGCTCATTCCTTTTGTCTGCTCTGAAGCTCCTCCTTGGGGAAAGAAGTGTCTCGGCCAGTAGTGCAGAATTGAGCAACAGTGCAGTTCGTACCCAGCAACATACAGGTATTTCCAATCCGGATCTGTAACAGTGCGGATCTTGCCAAAATCCTTCTACTCCGCCGTGAAAACGTCCGCCTTTTGTTGTCACAATGACGCCCGACGACCGCTATCATCCTACCACCAGACGAGACTTAGCTCCTTCCATTAAGAAGATCAGAAATCGGGCCAAATCAGAATCAGACTTAACTATGGATTCCTCTCCGGCAACCAAGCGACCAGAAAAGTTCACCGAATTCCGAAGGAGGAACCAATCTCCATTCAAATTCTTAGCCGCAACGCTCCTCTGCATCTATTTGATCCTCATTCAGACGCGTCCTTCACACGGTGAGTAATTTTTTTTTCTAATCCATCGTTAATAATTAATTATTACACCCAGCATCATTCCGCCTCATCCTCTTCTTCCTTTTACTGTCCGCTCGTAAACCAATGAAGTAAATAAACCTGCATTTGGTTCTGGAAAAATCTAAAGCTAAAGAGAAGTTATTAAAACATCCAAGCAGAGATGTAGGATTTGATAGCTTTCCTCTTGTCAAAATGTTAGCAGATAAATAAGTCAGTTTGTTAAAGGCAAGCGGAGATGATGGCACAATAGATGTCTGACAGGAAACTAAATATTAATTGTGTGTTCCTTGGAAAAGCATCGTCTCTGTCCAGAGTCCACTGTCTGGTCGACTCTGCGTTTACGCAAAGTCCCAAGAGACATTCCCTTTTGTAGACATTGTGCTCTCTGTTTAGACAATAGACGATCCATTTATTTTGTTTTGAAAATACTTTAGATTAATCTAGAGCGACAGCATGCGTGTGAACGCGTTGGTTTCGTCCAATCCCAATTGAATTTTAATGGGCGAGAAGAGTTTCGAATTTCTGCTCTCTCGTGCAGTTCAATTAATTCAAACTCATGAGCACCCTTGGGTCAACAAATCATAACGGAAAGTTCTCGAAAACAATAATTATAAAGCGTAATTGTTCTTCGGGTTAATCAAACAAGGGAGATAATTAGGATCTTATTGGAACTCGAGTTATAAAATATGAGAATGTTGATGCACAGTAGCCTTCATAAAACCATCCATTCCCATTTGTTTCCCATAAGTGTAAAAATAACCAGTAAATGTTATAATTGGAAAACATGTCGCCGTCGTATAGTAAGAACGTTGCAAACCAGTTTCCATCAGTGCCAAAAAATCCTTAGTGATTCATTTAAGATTATGAGATGCATCTTGCACTTTTAGTGCATTTAGATTCTCAAGATCAATGCTACAGGTTATTTTCTGACAATTAGGAGGAATTTCTAATCCAAAGATAAATTATTTCCCATTTTTTCTATATCTTTTGCCTTTGCTGAAAATATGTATTCTATCCCAGACTATGTTGGCCTGCATGATGAGAATTTGCTTTGAATGGATTTATTTTTGGCGAAGTAGGATCTCCCTGGAATGTGCGAAGATGATGTGTCCTTTTGGGAAATGAAGAACGCTATTTATTTTATGAGGATCCTCATTATTCCCATCATAAGAACCGCAGCGAAATATAATTAGCTGCCAGAGTTTGCTAAGTTTTGTCTAATGCTAATTCTGAAGCAATGCTTATTTTGGTGTACAAGAAAAGGATAATACTAAGTACTTCACACTACGTCTCCATTGTCCACTGCTTCATTCAAGAGTAAGCAGTGGAGCCAGTAATTTACAATTTACTTCACTTATGTCACCTTATTGTTCTTTCCCTCTATTCTTCTAACGGAAGAACAATTCCCATGAGAAATAGTCTAAAAAGCACTACTCCAAAGATTGGTGCGGATTCTAAATTTAAAATGAGAAATACCTTTGGCCTCACTTAATATTATTATTCATTTGTGGATTCAAAGCCCTCCAATTACAGAGCTTAAGATGGTAATTGTTTCCAGGCGGTACGAGGCTTCCCATGCAATTTGCAGTCTATGCAGTGAAACTGAAAAGTGCTGACTAGCGTCCTTCGGTGCTTGCCAATGTCAATGGGTTTTTTGAAATGGTCAATGAATAGAACTTGTGCAATTCTGTATGTGTGGTGAGGCGATCAATCACGCAGAGAGGCTTATAGCATTGGAAAATGCTTCTGAGGCTGATGGTTTTCAACAGTCTCCTTCTCAAAATACTTTTTTTTAAGTTTGCAAAATTGAATGTGTGCAAAGTGCATCTCAGAGTCTAGACACCATTCATAGCAGATCGGACAGTGACAATTATTGATGATGGATTTCCACTCAGCAGGAGATTTTTGTTTAGAAGCTAATCCACCTTTTGTCTACCTATTTCTTCAAAAATGCAAAGAAGAAAAGAACATTTCAGATAAAGGATGACGGCTTTTTGTTTAACTTGACGTCTGAGATATTATTTGCATTAGTAAAGTGCGAATCGATGCACGGCTATGGCATGATCCTTTCAATGGCAAGGTCCCCTGTCTAAGGATTTCCCAAAGTCCTTTATCCCTTTGTTTCTAAAACAATTTACAATTGAGACAAAATGTGCAATTGTGGAACATTGCCAAAGGATGTAAGGAAAGACGGTGTCCCGTCGAAAGAACGTAAAAGACTTTCTCTTTGACTTTCTTTTTCCCATGGGATTATTTTAAATGGAATATTAAAATTCGTAGACAATTTGGTGGTTATTTGGAGTCCCTTTAGAACAAGGTTCAACCACGGGTCAATTTAGATGATTCGATCGAGATCACGTGTAAGAAGCAAGGTGGCTTTAGGCAAATATTATTAGCAAGGAGTGACACGCCAAAAATTTGAAGATGTGGGTTTAGGATTTTGACAGAAAGGTCCATAGTCCGATGGTCGGCGTTTGGCTAACAAACAAAATTGAGGCTTATTAGCAAAGGGCTTGGTAGGGCGGGTTGCTGGAACGTACATAAATACAATCTGAAAGCACTGATTGACGAGGCCTCATTCCCAATTGACAGTCGGATAAGACAAATTCAAAAGTTGGCGCGGGCGACATTTGTAAAGTGGTATAGTGCGCAAGCTCCCTGTGCAGCAGAGGTAAAAGGGAAAAGAAAATCCTTTACAACGAGCAGGCCATTGTTGTGACATTGTATTTTTATGTCCTTGGTGCTTCATTTTAATGGGGCCGTACGGAAGAAACTAATTTCTTAACGACGCAACAGGAGAGTGGCAATAACTCCAAGAAATCATGGTCGGATGATGGGTTAATTTCAATCTACAGAGATTGCTTGAAGTTTAATTTATGTGACAAATACAGAGAACATTGACCTCAAAAGTATTCTTTACTACGTGTAGTTACAAAATTAAGAACATAGTAAAAAAATCCCAAATGTATGAATACTTTCTCCGCCTCTTCGGCCATTCACACCAATAATTCTATTCCTTGAAGAACTTGAAACATTCTCGGTAAAAAAAAGTTTCGAGCAGTTCGAACGACGGACAGTCACTGCCATATCCTATTGAATTGGGCTGACAAATATTCTAAAGCCAAACATTTCTGATATTCCCATTCAAACTCTTTCACATTCCTGCTTCATTCAAAAACAGTTTCAAGTACTTTTCAAATGTCACATTTGTTGGTAATCACTCCGTACCAGACGCGTAAATAACGTAAGGGTTTGAAGGGTTTGAAGGCTTAATGAAGGATTAAGTTACACGCATGGTGGTCTGGCTGAATTTTGTTTAATGAATTGTCAGCTCAAATGTTACATGTTCTTTTGTAGCAATTGGTGCTACGGGGTTTGCCCAATTCCTTTGCAAAATTCTATTTTTCTTAGGCTTTATTCCAATATTTATTCACCACTGAATAAGGGCCATTGCTATTTTTACGAAATGGAGCGATGGTTTTAAAATCTGGCGCCAATTTGGCCGCCATGTAACCGACCTTGCTCTATTCTTCTATGGTGGCGACGTCACTCCTTTGTATAGAATTTTCCAGAGAAGTGTTACCCACAAAGTCCTCCGCTATTGCAGTTAAAGGTTTGAATTTCTTTGATACCGGGACGCTTCCATGGACCTTTTGAGTCCATATTTCGGATATCAGAATTCCAGCTGCGGCTGCGACACTGGACAGAAGGACGATGATCAAGACGACCTTCCAGATGAACAGAAAGTCATACACCTAGGGTAGCAATATGGCTGGCATTAATAATTATTTTGAAAATGGAGTGACACTGCGGTGACGCCGCTTTTCTCTTACTTGAAATGTCTCCTGGCTCACTTCCAATTGTTCGACATTTTTAGTTTCGGTAGGTATGAGCACTAAAACAAGAGTAAGGACGACGGCAATTGAACTCACACCAAAACTAACGACGGTTTTTAATCTGAAGAATAAGAAGCAGGCCAGTGAAGTGATGATCCATGTAATTAGGAGAATTATTACACCTGGACCGAGCTCCATTGCACTGCTTAAACCACCCAACTGATGGTCAGCTCTTCTCTTTTATGATTTTTAGTATCCTCCTGATATGGTTTCAAGCGGTCAGTATCCAGGGTAACCAAAGCCACAATAATTCACTGTGGCTCGTAAGAGAGACGCGATTTTCGACGCGTGATGACAAGAAACCGTCCGCATTGACCTATTGTTGGATTCATGTGTGGACAGCCGCAATGTTTTTAGATTGGTCGAAAGTTCAGAAATGAAGTTCAACAATCCTCAAACTTTCTCATCACAAAATATGATTTACAAGGTGCTTGCACAGAATAGTTTTTTTTACACCTAGAATTTATGCAGGCGAACGCCTAATGAGCTCGCCGATTTTAGCGGTTTATGGGCAAAATAAATATGGAATTCTTATTTAGTGAACCCTTAATTCATACAATTTCAACAACGCTTTGTTTTGTATTTCAGGGGGAACATGTTGGTTGAATGTGAATAAAAACGGGAAGTGTACAGCACTAGTCGATATGAGTACTTCAAGGGAGGACTGCTGTGGTAATGGAATACTCGCTAAATCGGCGACGGCTGCATTCAGCGAAGGCGAAATGACTTCAAGCAGCATTTTCATCATGCACATTCAGGGTGGGATTCCATGCACAAGATGCAAGGGTAAGCGTTTTCCGTAATATTATTGTTGGATATTGTGGAATTATTAAAATATTTCATGTAGAAACTTGTGACAATGTTACTTGTTCGGAGAATAAGAAATGTGCCATTCGGAAGGGTCATCCAAAATGCGTCTGTGCTCCGAACTGTACTGCTTATCGTCTTCAGAATGGAATGCAAAACCACCGTGGAGCAGTTTGTGGGTAATATCCTGTGAAGCACTTATGTCGTGATGAAAGCCTCATTGTCATCATTTTGATAGGACGGATGGACAAACGTATAAAAATGTCTGTCGACTCCTCAAGAGATCTTGTCGTCAGAAAATGCTGATTTCGGTGGCTTACAGTGGAGCCTGTCAGACAAACTGCTCTGACTTAAACTGCCCTGGAAATAAACAATGTCTGGTTGACATGAACATGATCCCACATTGTGTCAGTTGCTTGGAACGTAAATGTCTCCATCATACATTGAAGGGCGGCATAGACAAGTCAGTATGCGGCACTGATGGCGTGACCTACCCCACTGTCTGCCACATTCGTCAAGCGGCTTGCCACAGCGGAATGGCGATTCCCATTGCATACTCTGGTGTTTGCAAAAGTAAAGACTTCCGTCTCATCTTATTTTCGATTATCTTTGCAGCAGTCAAAAGCAACATCCCCGTTTGCCTTTATTTATTGCACTCCTTTCAGCCCAGGATGAATGGCTTGTGATTATTCCCAAGGGCCAAGCAGCCAATGACTGAATCCCAAATTACAAGTCCCAAAAATAATGACAGAAGCTGATTTTTAATGACTTCCTATCATTTTTTGCAATACTTGTCCCTCAATGTTACAATGTTGTGCCAACATTTACAATCATATTTTATGTCCTATCAAGTTGTTACAAGCTACTGCGTGGCGTCTCTTTGCGCGAATTCTCTCACCCGCATATTATACGTTTTGCCAGACAAACGCTATGTCTGGTGTTGACCACTTGTCCAGCAGCAGTTGCAAAGCGCGTAATTTGTTTACTACCAAACGACAGCGCAGTAAGCCTAATAGTTTGTATATTTTTGGAAATTATCCAGACACTATATCCGCATTGATTTAATGTGTTTTTCTGCTAATAGAAAAGGCGACATGCGACACTATTCAATGCGCTGAGGGACAGTCTTGCTTGAAAGGGAAGCAAAATGGGAAGCCGAGATGTGTCACTTGCTCGAGAAAGCGGTGGTGCAAGAAATACCAACGGCATCAAGTTATGGGTCCGATTTGTGCAAAGTAGGTTGCTCAGTAACTTGGTTACAAAAAGCTTTAGAAATTAATATCGCTTTTGTTCCTTTTTAGCAACGGGAAAACATACAAGGATTGGTGCGAGATGATGGACGACTCGTGTCGGTCTGGATATGCATTGGACACGAAGCATTTTGGACGCTGCAAAGGAAAGGATCGCCTCCAAAACAAAGTCGAAGTGGACTAGAAACAGAATTCGAGGCAGTGGACGGGAGTTAAGAAATGCAGCAACTTCGTAATTAGTAAATGGCACTGTAGGGAAGACTCCAAACATCAGTATTTTACCGGTTCATGATGATAAGGATCATTTTACAAAATTCCTTCAGCAAGTACAATATAATTTGTTCCTCAGGTAGTGCAGTAGAATTCAATTGAATTAGAAGTGAAATGGTAAAGTAGAAATTGCTGAAGTGCCAATTCAGTATAAAACCCTTTGAAGCGATTCCACTGATAAGCAGCGCTCTCTCTCTCACAAGTTGACTTGACCTTTTGCTGCGTAAAAGCAAATCCTTCCCTGTCAAAGATCTTTTGTTAATTACAATCTAGGATTTAATTTGTCTTTGTTTCAAGGATTATACAAATTGTATTATTTTTTGTATGCGTTCTTTCGTACAATAATGATGAAGTTGAGGTCGCAAAGACAAAAGATGAGCAGAGATCGAGACTGAACGCTTGGATTTTACAAATTACTTTTGTTAATTGTACCATCAACGATTTATTATTTCGAGTTTTTCGATTATTTCAACAACTGGTGGTAACTGATCACCTTCCATAAATTAAATCTGGATCCGCCATTGCTCCCTGTATTAACAAAAAGGGTGCCATTACATCTTGCTGTACCCTTAAAAAGGCCAGCGATTCCAACTTGTATTTATTATATCTCTGTTTAATGTCTAAACTGTAAAGCACTGTATGTATAAAGTCACATGAATCCATTAAAATGGCAAGTTTTTAATTAATAGTCAATAATTAAACACCGTGGATTTGGAAATTGAGACTAAAATGTTGCCACACGCAATTGTGGTTGTGCGCAAGCGCAACCAGAAATGCTCTTCTGCGCACGAGAGTGCGCACTACACTTCCTTTGTCTTTGGTGTCCAAGCCATTTATAAAAACTCTGAACAAACAAAATTCACCAGAAAAGAACTCCACTTCTGCCAAACCAGACATCAGTTCGTCCTCATTTATTTTACGCAGATTTCGAATTTTCACGTCCAGTTCCACATCCACAAATTCTATCCTAAAAGTTGACCATGTCATCCGAGAAGGTTAAGAAGCAGGTCATCAACACTGAAGAGTCATATGATGATGACCTGATGGAGTTTGAGTCGAGTGAGCAGCTCATCCCGGAGGTTCCTGCTGGAAAACCGGTCGGTGGGCAAGAGGATAATTTGGCCAACGCCAATGAAAACCGGGACGATGAGGAGTGGTTGACCAATGATCTCGTGGTCTCAACCTTGACCAACATCCCCAATGGTCGTAAGTCCTTCTACTCTGGGAAGCCGCAGGAACCCACGGTTGACGAAACCAAGGTTGACAAGGACGTCTACACAGGACCAAAAGTTGGTGGTGGAATCAAGTTTGGAGTGAAGGTAAATAGCACAGGGACTTGGAGAGATGTATTTTGTTGGTTAAAATATGTGATTTTAATTTTCAGTTTGTGGAGGCCATCGGATCGGACTCTGACTCTGAAAACTGGCGAGTCCGTGGGGTCACACCAATCGACTTTGCTGCAGCTTACGAACCAGAGCCTGTAAAGCACACTTGCGCACCGAAGCCAAAGTCCATCTGGCATCGCATTCTTCACGGGATCCACCGACGAATTTCCTTCATCCTCCCGGCTATTTTCAAAAAGGCGAAGAAAATGAATGGAAGCTCTACTGACGTCAGTCTCACCGGCAACTAAATTCCCAGGCAAACTACTTGACTCAACTACCTCATTACTTATGCAAAGATTCTGCTCAAAATTAACTTTGCTATCAGAAGTTCAAGTATTCAATAAACGAAAATTTAAAATCAAAGACTGTGGCCGCAGTAGTTAAGACTTCTTTACTTCTAGTATAAGTTAAGATTTCTTTGTATACCTAAGATTCCTTGTAACCTTGTACCAAATCTTATTCTTCAAAATATTGATAGATCGCTTGAAGGAATTGCTTTACTAATTTGTTAGAATAGTTTTTAATGTCTAATTTTTTAGGATAATTAAAGGCATTTAGTGACAATCTCTGCTGTAATGTCCAACTGATAAAAAGAGTATTTCAAGTTAGAAGCGGATTTTGATTGCTGTTGCTCCAATTATTGGAGTTTTACGGCCTGAATCTACTGTGATGACCTCTCCTGACCTGTCATGTCATACGTGTCATGCCACCTTGTCACCTTGTGTCTATGGACTTTTTGTGTCCATGTGAGTGTCTGCGTGGCAGTGCGCGCTTGGGTGTCCCACGACCGAACCACCAACCGACCAACGGATATTAAATCAAGGGATTTTGCTGTTCATTCGTTGTCTGTAGCTGAACTCACTGGGTCAATCAATTCAATCAATCAAGGTCAATCACAACTCCTGTCAATTAACAAAGGTCAATCACAGCGTCCAGGTCCACTCTTACACCTTCCGTGACTGACAAATAATGGCTGATACCAACACCAACATGGGAACAAACGAGGAGGGAGCTCAACAAGAATCTGTAGTTGCTGTAAGTTTAATACAGTTACCTTTGACCTTTCGGTACAAGAATGCTCCATACTCCAGTCTAGACGAAGGTCACCTTACCATCCATAATGTCAATACATAAAGTCAATCCTCAAGGACAAGGGGAACATTCAACAGACGAGGACTGAACTTTCTTTAACCCAATTAATCTCATGCTCCTTATTTCCTTTTACGGCAATTACCTTTATTCATTTTCCTTTCTGACTATATGGTCACGTCAGTGTACAAAAGAATATATGTCCCACTCTTTAATGTGAAAGGAATGTCCTTTTAATTAATGTCTAGTTCCTATCAATTTTCTAGCCTTTCATTCTTGACAGCTCTGATTGTTGATGTTTCTAGCCTTGAAAAGCTTGGAGTGAAACTTTTTCATCATAGTTGTAATGTCATTTGATTAACTGTTGCATGAAATGATTGTTTTCTATTTCAGGAACTGGAGAAGCAGGAGGAAGTTAAATTGAACACTCGATATCCCGGAGCTATGAAACCAATGGCAGGGCACTCTGCATTTTTACAAAAGCGGTTGGCAAAAGGTCAAAAGTATTTTGATTCCGGAGATTATCAGATGGCGAAGCAAACGGGGAAATCCAACGTGAGTGGGCATGACATGAGACATGACAAGGGGGTGATTTGCATGCGATGAGTCTCCCCTTACTTGACTCATTGAAACCAAAGTCCTTGAATCCCTGCTATTGATTTCCTTTATTTGTGTATTTTTTACAGAATTTATTTCCATCGCGGATGATGCCGCCGATCCTGTCTGTTGCGCCCGAGATTCCGACTCCTGACACTGTGCCACACAGGAAGGCGAGCTTGGTCCAGCAACAGTCCAAACTGGCCAATGCCAATTAGTCGACGGGATCTTTGAACGACTAACTTACTCTTGAATTTGCACTTCCCTCAATAAGATCTCCAACTCATAGAACATGTTTTTCCTAAAATTTTGTAAATTACTCGCTGTAGCCAATCCTAAACCAAATCGCCAAGCCCTTTCAAAAAACCAACTATACAAATGGCGGCTGCAAGTGTCTCGTGTGCATGCCTGTCCTCTTCTCTACTTATAACCGACGTGTGTCTGAATAAACTACTCTGTCCTTGTAACAACCTTGTAAGATCTACCATTTATTCACTGTACCACTAAGTATTAATTTAAGACCAAACAACAACGGAATCTGGTGGCATTCATTCTATAGCAGCACTCCCGATATTTAACAGAAAAGAACAACTCAACTCACAACAGAAAATAGACAAGGATAAGCTGACAGCTCCACCGTTATAACTTATTGCCAGCCTTTTGGAACAACATTTGATTCCTGATTAATTGAATTATTAAATGAAAATAGTTTTTGATCTTTCAGGAAGTATAAGGAAAGTAAAGGTATCCCTGATTAATCTTAAGTAAGTAAATATTGTAATCTTCAAAGGGTCTAGGAAATTACAACTCGCTCTTCTTCAACTTTCCGCTTCGGTCGTAGCCTTTCAATTCGTTGGTGGCATGCTCAGCAATGTACTTGATAAAGTCATCAACTTCTCGGCCACCCTCGTACCTCACTGGAGTGTCTTTGTTATCCTTTGAAATCCAGTAAAGAGTTGGGAATCCTCGGACTTCGAAGGTTGATGGAACATCATTGGCAGTAGCATCCATTTTAATGATTTCCACATCCTCTTCTTTCAGCTAGAAAAACAAAATCTTTTTTTGTCAAAAAGTTCCAATGGTTCCAATGTATAAGCTGGGATTATTATATACCCTGATAGCCAGATCGTCAAAAATTGGAGCCAACTTCTTGCAATGGCCGCACCATGGAGCATAGAATTCGATTAGAGTATCTTTGCCGTTGTTGGTTACAACGTCATCAAAGTTCTTGGCAACGGCGACGGTAACTGGACCGTCCCGAGTTTCGGGAATGGCTTCAGACTTCAAGAATGGTGTCAACTCTCCGTTCTTGAGTTGCTTCAAGAAAGTATCAAAACTCTCAAGTCTGTGGGATTTAAAAAATTAATTTCCATCGCAGACAATGACTTGGGTTGTAAACTCACGTGAACTCGCCGGTCAAGATGAACTTCTCTCCCTTGGCATTTCTGGCACTAACAATGGGTTTATCTGACGGAGTGTAGTCGATGCCAAACTCATTCATTTCGTGTTGAAAATCATCCTTTGAACTAACAGCAAAAGTAAAATCGTCCTTGAAGTCTTGTGCAACCTTAAGAATACGGTTTCGCCAGTAGTTGGTGCCTTTGGGATTCTTCTTGTAGTCGACTCCGTAGTAGGCAACGACCAATGGGTGACGGAAGTCTTTAGATGTGTCTTGAGTACGAATTCCAACCAATCCATGACTAGATTGTAAAAGAAGAAAATTGGTTAAAATGAAACTTCAAAATCATGGCTCAGCTAAAAGTTTGAGACAGCTTACTATTCAGTAGTGATGAATTTCTCAATGTCGTCTTTATCTAAAGCACCATCGTAAACAACAAAGTCAGGCTCAAACTTGTTGGCATAAATCTTGGGACGGTAAAGGACCAAGGTATCTGCCTTCTGCCCAGCCTTCTCTGTAATTTCGGACTTGCTGGAATGAGCAAACCGTGCCTTTTCACGCAACTTGTCAGCCACCTTGTGGAACGTCTTCTCTAATTTAGAGTCAGCCGCCTATAAAAATATTCATTTCCATTAAATGTTTCCAGAATGGAATTGAGTTATAACTTACAAAGAATCCAATGATACCAGTATCGTCTTTCTCGATAAAGGAAGTAAATTCTTTCACAGTCTTAATCTCTTTGGATGCTGGTCCGACTTGGCTCTTCATGTACTTTACAATTCCAGCTAAACAAATAAATTAATATTTGAGGCGTTGAACAATGGGAGGTTATTCTGAGAACGCATTAATTCCACATCACGCCTTGACACTGATTGACACCGCCACGTCGCAATGTCATTGAGTTCATGGTGACGTGGAAATGCCACGCAAGCCAAGTACTCACCAGCTTCACGTGGTCCGTTGTAATCGGTTGAGATTTCGCCATTCTTGAAGATCTTTAAGGTTGGGTAACCGCTGACTTGGAACTTACTACACGTTTCCTTTCCGGCTTCGGTACAATCAACCTATGATATGAAAATGAGTAATTAGCTTAATAAAATGACCTCTGGGACCCGTGTCATGGATGCGAAAAGGGCTTACCTTAGCCAAGTAAACCTGTGGGTCGTCATCCTTCAACAGTGTAGCCGCCTTTTCGAATTCTGGTTTCAGTCTTTTGCAATGTCCACACCTGTAAAGTTATCAAGAATGGAGTCAGATCATCCCTTTTGTAATGTCATACGTGTCATGATTTTTAAAAAGATGTTGCTTACCACGGGGCGTAGAACATGACAAGCGTGTTGTCGAGTACTGACAGTTTGCTATCGAAATCGCTATCCCCCAATTCCAGGACATCGGACTCTCCGGCGTAGGTGCAGCCTACCAGGGTCACGATGAACACCGCCCACAGTTTGGAATTCATGATTAACTTTTTAGAAAAACTAAAAGTTAGAAAGATTGACTTTACTCCTCCAGTACCGGTAACAAAGTGACGTGTCTTTCCTCAATTCTGTCAGTAGCCAATTTTATCGGGAAGAGGGCCATCCACAACTGCGTCTCCCAACCAAAGAATCACACACAAAAAGGCTTACGATGGCCTCAAACACATGCATTAATACACTTTGAAAAATATTATTATTACACAAAAATTTTGTTTATGTTTCTTGTAAAAATTCAGCAATATATAATTTTTAATCAAAATTATTTACTCACTAATGATATGAACCAACCTAAATTATTAAAATTCTTTATTAAAGAGGTAAATAACATCGATATAGTAGCACAATTTTTAAGTTTTCAAACTTAGTTTTAATGGCCTCGTATTTATAGAATCTTTACAACAAGAACGGCAAATTTTAGTCCCCATAATCAAAGCTTGACGATGCTACACGTGCCTCAAATTAAACCATAAACAATATCAATCAAAGCCCAACTACTTAAGTAAATGAATTTTTACATACATTATTCACATTTAAAAAAAGATGGCAAGCGCGTTACCAATTTAACGTAAACCAGTGAAGCCACGGGGAACACGAATCGAGTTTTCTAGAAATGGTTTTCCCCCAATTCTCGCTTGAATGGGGTCTATATTGGTAATGCCCCCACTATGGTGAAAAGGGATGCCAAATACGAGACATTACAGTTGAAAAGAATAGACCTAAAACAATTCAACGGAAACAGTTAATAGATTTCTCAGATTTCAAAATCGACATTCTTCAATCCAAATCTGCAAGCAAACCGCATGGAAAATGAACCAATTCCACCATGCGGTTCACCTAAAAGTAGTGAGTTTAACCACTGATCAGAGGCCCCTAAGGCCTCCCATAAGGGACCAATGGGAGGCGAAACGTTTTACTGCCATGCGGTCCACCTGCAAACCGCATGGAAAATGAACCAATTCCACCATGCGGTTCACCTAAAAGTAGTGAGTTTAACCACTGATCAGAGGTCCCTAGGGCCTCCCATAAGGGACCAATGGGAGGCGAAACGTTTTACTGCCATGCGGTCCACCAAAAAGTAGGTAGTAAAACCTTTTCGCCAGAAAAACCCAGGCCTCCCGTTGGTCCCTTATGGGAGGCCTTAGGGGCCCCTGATCAGTGGTTAAAGTCACTACTTTTGGGTGGATCGCATGGTATTATCAAATTATATATAAACTTTGCCTCCTGAGATTGACGTGGATTCCAATGAACCAATACATATTTGATATATTTCTCAGAGTTCCTCAGTTTTGAATTGGTTTAATTAGAGGGTTTATTTTGAAATAGTAATTTTGTAAGCGTAGTTTGAGTTTGTGTTGGTTGACTTTGTGTGTTGTAGGGAGCATTCACCCATTTGATTTTGCGTTGTCTTGATTTGATTGGTTGTTGGTGGTTGTTCCTCCTCCCCCGAGGGTGTCTGACTCAAATTCCCCGCACTAAGCAGGATTTGAATGTTGAGATGCAGTGGGGGCACGCAGCCGCAGAATGCCCAACTCTGTCTCCCTCCAACTCCCAAAAAAACACAAACACCCTCCGTCTCCCTTCCTCATTCAGACAACAGACAGTGACAGGGAAGGGAGGCTAGACTGGCAGCTAAGAAATAACAACAAAAGGTCAACCACTAAGGTCAACTCAATACTAACTCAACCCACCAATCAACTCATCAATACAACACACAAACAATTACAAATTATTCAGGCACAGTGAGAGTGTACAGAAACATCAACAATCAACACAGTCAAGTAATCATGATATCAACAATCAACAACATAAACAGTATAACAGCTGAGGGTGAGTTTATACTACACAAACTTCCTGTCCAAAATAATTTCAAGGTTTCCCTTTTTGTTTTACTCTAATACTTTACTTGTTTGGCACTTGGAACTATCATTACTAATCATTAGAGACTTTCCACGTGCAAGCACCTCCTTCCTAAATGAGCAAATGCTAAATTATTAGCTGCTAGTCACAGAGCAGCAAAAGCGGCGGTGTGGTCTGTGCTATTTTAACCATTTTTTGTATATGCTTCAGCCGTGTGGGTAGCAAGGGAGCTATCGATCCATTGCCCCACTGCTATTTTCTGAATTTCAATGTCATGATTCCTATTTCAAGTCAACACTATTATAGGTATACACTTTATGCCTATGCTCCTCTAGCGTATTATCTAATCTACCAATTGTTACAATACCAAACACTTGCGAGATTAGAGTGTTCATTCTCAATTTAGTTTATTCGATTTTGTTGATTCATAGGAAGGTTCCATCCGGCTGACTAAATTGTCAACAGTCTGCTACCGTTGACTGTGACTGCCCTACCAGGGTTAGTTCCTGTGTTCAAGTCTTCTATCCTCTGCCTCTCCCGAGTAATTTATTGGAATGGTGTTTTCCTTCCGTCTCATATAAATTAGTTGAATGCCAATTTGGACAAAGCTCGAATACGTTCCACGACACTATCAACTGGAGTGAACTTTTGTTTGTGGTAGGAAATTGATCACATTATTTAATAATATCAGTGGATGTCAAGAAAAACTGTCTACGTACCACCAAACAAATACGGTATAGTGCCAAAGCGAAACAATATTCCTTTCCTTCCTACTATACTGTTTCTGCTGACTTTATGAAGATCATCAGATTCATTGACACCACCGTTTCCATCATTTAGGACACACTCGCCAAAAATGATTCCTGCCACAAATTCCTTGTTCGTTGGGACCGTAGCAGTATTAGTATGTTGCACTGTTTACGGAGCTCATGCTGGATGGCAGGATGACCTCAGGCCTCGGCTCGTTCTTGATTCAGGTGAGCGAAATTCTTTTACAAGAACTTAACCTGGCTATGTTTTTATCGAGTTTTTATTTTGTCGAGACGCCAGTCGGAATAATCCTACAATCCTTTTCCAGAAAACGAAGCACTATATTGGTTAGAAATAGAGACCGCTCGATCTGAGTTTATTCAAGCGCAAGGGGAATGGATTTGGAAGGATAGGAACCGTTAGCTTTATCTGTTTCCTGGCAGTCAAAGTCTTTGCGTGGTTGATGGATTATCTTTTGAAGTTTTTAGTTATTTAGGCAAAGCAAATTGACTCATTCTAGGATTCAGTAGTCAAGTCATGTCGACTTTAATTCCTAGCTTCAGGAATTGGAAGGCCAGATGAAAAAACTATCAATTTCGTGGCCCTGCCTTTATGGAGAGTAGAGAGAGTATATCCATTGCTAAGGGATACCCAAGCTGCGTAGCGAGAATGATAGACACCACCAAATTCGACTTCATCCGTGTGAGGAAGAACGTCAAACAAAAAGCAGTTAGTATATAATATTGTGTTGCGGACTCAAGTTACATCCTCTTAATCTTCTTAACCCTTTGGGGAATTTCATAACGAAATACTCTCTCTCTGGAAATGGGAAATGAAGGTGTGGCACCGTAAGCAGTTTCTTCAAAGACCCACAACACTCGGATATAATGAAAACGCAAAACTTAATTAATGGCTAACATGAGCTTTTAAATTGTTATTCCGAAAGTGTTACAGTCCGTGTTGAATTTCTGATTACTTAAATATTAAATTGAATGTGATTTGACTAGGAGGCTGTTTCTCCCTTGACTCGACTCTGGTGAGAGCTCTCGGCCTCGAGGGTTTTGTGCATAGGATTCTAGGATTCCAGACATTTCAGCAAACTGGAGTTTGTGGACTTTGGTCCCTGGAATAATTGTTTTGTAAAATTGGAGAAACTATCCCATTCCTTTTAACTTCCTCCACGCTGAGGTGATCAAAGATACTCGGCGGCCTGAGAACAAAAGCAAAAGTGGTTTCCACAAAGGGCGACACGACGACATGAAATGTCAAACACCCCATAACAATTTCCGTCCACTCAATGCTTGGGACACTTGAGACATCTGATTTTAGAGACCTCTGTTCCTCCTTCCTTTGACAATTATTATTATTATTATTATGAAACGAACATTCTACAAAGTAATGAGTAATAAATTACAGTTCGCATTCCCCACTCCTCCTGCTCTCTTCTATCTAGAAGATCTTCAGTCTAAAACTAAAGTTTAGATTGAATCCTAGAGTGTCACAATAAGACCAATCCACACCAACTACAAACTCATGGCTTCTTCTCGTCATGGCCATTCTAATATTAACTCATGTCAAGGAGGGTGATGAGGACAAACTTGAGCAAATATTTGCCCTCTAATTGTCTAACATGTGAATGCAGTTATTCCTTGCACTGATGCTAAAACGCTTCATTCTATTATGGATTCCTTCGCTCAGACTCTCTCGCTGTCACTGCGCTTCCTCCCTCCATGAATTGCACAGTCACTGCGCTGTATTGGATGCAAATCTGTTTTGAGATGGAGAGGAGATAGCATTGTACTGTGTCATGTGTCGACGACGATCAATTGCTTAAATCTGCACCACTCCCAGTGTGCTGTGGTTGATTCATGTCATGATTATATTTTGGATTTTGGTAGTCTGGACAGATAGAAGACCCTTTGGACGTTGTTCTTGGAGCTTGAATAATTTAATGGCTCTCTGTTTAACTTAATTTTTTCGGTTGAAGGAACATTACATTATTTTTATTTTGTGGTTCCTCTCTCTGCTGTTGGAGAATTGGCCAT
This sequence comes from Pseudachorutes palmiensis, assembly GCA_009869845.1. Classification (NCBI taxonomy): domain Eukaryota; kingdom Metazoa; phylum Arthropoda; class Collembola; order Poduromorpha; family Neanuridae; genus Pseudachorutes; species Pseudachorutes palmiensis. The sequence continues at coordinate 43,281 of VNWY01000027.1, read as the reverse complement.
TTTACACAAAATAAAAATAAATTCTGTTGGTTTGGTAAGACATCTTGAGCTCCATGGAGCGCTTCTTCTGCTGGAGGAAATCGTTTCAGAACTTAATACTTAAGGCGCTGAACTGAAGAAAAACTTTTTTTTTTATCTTTTTGATGTTGAGGAGTCAGAAGAGGAGGAAGATGCTTGGCAGAATCAGAGGAGAGTTATAAGAGGGAAAGAATGGGGTTGGATATGAATTGAAGGTTTTCCTTACATAAAGGTCTGCTTGTGACAGACTTTTCTAAAAGTGTTTAAGCTAGCTGAGAGTAGTTGGGCTGTTATATGAAACAAAACGCCTTTATCATCCAAGTTATGTAACCTAGGAGATGAAGTTGGCTCAGAAATCTTTAGCTGGAGGTAGAGGAAGGACGGGGAAAAGATCGGGATGGCGAGTCGGTGTAATATGTAATGGACAAGTTTCTCCTCCTTTAGATTTCCATTCTTTCTTCTTCTTTTTTGGCTGTTTGCTAGTAGCAGAAGAAAAAAACGAAAGTTTTATCTTGTCTTTCTTTTCTTAACGTCGTCGTCATTCTCCGATTCTCTTTCTTGTCTTTTTCTCCAAATATGGCTATGAAAATCCTGTCTTTTCTTTTCCTTCTGCCTCGTCTCCCTTTCTCCCATCCTATCTTTCCCTCATTTCTTTTTACGACTCTGAAGGCACACTCGATTCGGGTTCGGGATGACTTTTCCCTTCCCTTTCAAGACCCATTGAATAATTAGTTTGTTCCAGCATTTGCTTAGATTGCATCCTTGCATTATTCGAATCAGGGAAACACATTTGGAAAAAAGGAACATTGTCGCCCATCTGGGAAACAGACTCCACCAAGATCAGCACTTGGAAGCATTTCAGTGGCACTGCCGCCACCACGGATTGGAAACAAAGGAAGCCACTTAACTCGGATAAGTGGAACCAGGCTGAAGGAATAAGGAATAAGGAACGGGAATAAGGAAACGACGGCTTTTGGGCTCTGATTTTGATTGGTCTGCTCGAGACTGAGTTGATAATCCAGGACGAGTCTGGGGAATGGATGCTTTTTGTATGGCCATTTGAGTGGAATATTTATTCTTAACTTGTCTTTTGTTTTCTCATGAAACCGGAGTCGGAAGAACTCTGGTTGTCATCAGCGTAATTAGTTGGCAGTTTCTGGTATTGTCATTATTTGGAGGCAGTGGATTGATGAAGCACATGACTTATGGTTCGAAATCCTCATTCATTCCACACGCTCCGTCCTCTCCTCATTCCGGCTACGCTAGGAGTTGTGAATTTATGTTTTTCCTAACGGTGGTTTGGTTGAGAAATAAAGGACTAGGAGTTATCTTAAGAGTTACCTCTATAGTTTTGTAAAGTATGAAGAATTGAAGATTGTGAGGATGAGCCCCTCCCTCCGCTCCTTTCATCATGTTTATAAAATAAATCTTTGTGACTCTGGGAGACATGGCATAACTTTTAATCCGGTGATATTTCCCTGTCTCCTCCTCTCCACTTTTCTCTTTTTATTTATCTTTGTACCAAAGGAGGAGGTTCTAGTGTGGTAGTGTGGTGATGTTAAAAGTTTCCATTTTTTAGCCCAGGATTAATTATAAGGAGAAAGCAGGGAGTGAGTGGAGGTGGGGTTAAGTTATGGTCTTCTCTCAGTTTTTTACCCTTCCGCACTCGACTTTCTTTCTAGTTCTGAGCCTTATTAAGAATGGTCTATCTATGGTTGTGCATATAGAAATCATTTCCAGCCATTCGCCCACTGGCCCTGGAGAAAGCCCATTTTCCTCGTTTTGGCTTGAAGGTGGTAGTAGTAGTGGCCGTGGTCCCATTATAAAATTTTTGTGTGATGAAAGTGTGTTTGGCGGAGGGGGTTGGATGCTCTTGGAAGATGAATTGGGGAAGAGAGAAAGTGGGAGAGAGCGAAGAAATAAATTGTGGGCTTTCTCCGTTTTCTTCTTCCGAGGGCATGGCTCGTCTGGTGCGGCAGGAGGGCCCTTCCCATTTATTTAACATGTTTGGAAATAAAATATTAGGCATCCCCATTATGCGGACTCCTGAGGTGTGCTTCTCTGCTGTGTGTGGATATTACACTCTCCTCCACTCCAAATGCTACGAGCAAAGGGAGAACAATGCAATTTTATGGTAATGGGCCTTCCAGCCCCATATTTGTATTTAAGTACCTATATATTAAATTCTCAAGGAGCTTGACTCACATTGTCACCCTCGAATACTTTAAACCCAACCCCTGCTGGAATTTGCAAGTCCTCACCACCCCGCTCCTGCCTCCTGAAATTGTGCGTGTGCTGGGTGACGAATGGGAAATGACAGGCGTTGTGTACACTGGAGACTCGAGAGTTCTGATTTGTACAGAAAGAGAAGGCAAGTGTTGAGAAAAGAGGAGATGATGTAGATTCAAATCTGGCAAATATGGTTCACTTGTTGGGATCCTGAGATTTTGCAATATGCATTATATCGCAAATATTGGAAGAGAAAGGGAGCACACCGCCTCCCGATTCCCTTTGAGCAGAAGAAGTTTAGAACTCGGATTCACGCCTGGAAGGCTGGGAAGAAAGGGAAAGGAAGTCAAGTGAGATGATCTTTAGGGTAAGAATTTTCATTTTGAGGTTTTGGTGGTAACTCAAGTAGAACACATAGTTTTTCATTTCCAGGAGCCTCTATGAGCACTCGTCCTCATGGTTTCATTCCATCGAGTTCTCCTCGACTCCTGGAGACAGGCTGGAATGATATTTCTGTTGAGTGTTGTTCCGAGTTTCCATCTACCCAAGCCAAGTCAAGGAAGACGCTTCGGTTTCAAAATGAAGAATGAAAGAGAAAGTTCCCTTTCACTCTTCCTTCTCCGTCTCTTGTCTTTTCCCGTTCATTCTCTTTTCCCGACTTCATTTCAATTCCTCCAGGCACCACAAGACCCAGTCAAGGCAACTCCTGCCTGTGCCTTTCTCCACAATTCTCCCTCATCATCGATGCTCATGTTCCCTCTACGAAAGGAAGGGAAAGTAGACAAAAATTGAAAGTTTACATTTCATCCTCATTTGTTGACAAATGGGTAGCGGGGTTCAATCTCCATTCTGGATTGGTTTGTGTCCTGGTGTGTAAATGATTTGTTTCTATTAGGACATTCAGAGGGGGCAGGTGTGTCCTTTGTAAAAGTATAAAGTTGAATGCAAAAGAAATGAAATGTGAAAGAGTGTCCATTTGGATTTGTTGGAGGGTTTGTATTATAAAGGCTCTTCTGTCATGCCTCGACATAAATTACCCGGGTAGCACCGGGTGTTTAAGATTCCTTTTTTTAGATTTAGTGGAAAAGGATTAGAGTTGGGAATGAGTTGGTAGTGAATTGTTTGTAATCGATATTGAAGTGATGGGAGTTGAACTTTGTGAAGATTGCATATCCTATTATCTTCCCATGGGAAGGAGAAAGTTATAGGAAAACGATTAGTGGGGCTGGGTGGTGATGCTGGAGGATTCCATTTCTGCTCCTTATACGGTGCTGGAGGCGTCCCTTTTCTCCCTTCATGTTCATAACTTTATTATTCCCCACATTGATTCCAGTCAGCCCTTGTTCTCCATAACTCCACTAACTCAATTTCAATCCTATTCTTTCCAGACTTTACTTTGCATTTTTCCAGGCAGAGATGAAGTGGTTCTGACAAAAACATGAGTCTAATTATACAACTTTGCTTTTTCTTCTTCTCACATCCGCCCCATCTCAAACTTTGTATTAAGTCCCTAAGTTTCATATGGGAAATGAGCAGCTTGCTTCAATGATTTAAAAAAAAACTTTGCTATTCAATGGACTTGTGTGTGTAGGAGAAGGAGAGGAAATTAAAGTTCTGCGGGAGAGGGGAGTTGATGTAGTATTTATAAAGGAAAGGAAGGCTTTTCCCCTTCGTTCTAAACTGGCGGATTGTTTCTGATTATGAGTGTATTTATTAATGATGCGGATATGATCCTTGCCCTGTTTCCATTAATATTGGATTTGCACAATGTCGTTGATGGGCTTTAGTGGCGTTGACTTTCCCCTGCTCCTTGTTACATTTTTAACCCCCGTAACTCTCGTTTGATTGGATCCGAGTCTGAATTATGAATTGGTGTATAAATAGTGAGGAGGGAACAGGGGCACGAAGGTGTTTAGGACCCGAGCTAGAACGCTAAAATGGTGAAATATGTGTTTCCTTAAAGTGCAACTCTGTCCTGTCAAAACTAGTTTTTAAACTTTGAGCAAAAGGGTGAAAAGGGCATTGGACTGCCTTTGGCCACTTCCCTTCCCTGGTGTGAATATCAAATAGGAGTCGGGGCTGGCGTGAGGCTGGCCATTGGCCATGCGGGACCCCGTTCCCTGTAGTTCATGTGCAGTTCCTAAAGAATCGGACTTTCTCTATTTATAATCCGAGGGAGCACATTCGTGCCGAGGACGGTAGACAAGAAGGGAGGCGGTTGGGAAGCGAAGACTCAGCTACACTTTGTTTCATTCCTTCCATCCAGTGATTTATGAAGATTGATTGCTTCCCCTCTTTCAGTCCGCCTGAAAATCTGTGAATTATGCAAAAATCGTTTCTTGTTTCACTAGAAGGCATTTATCTCGTAGGCAGGGAAGGAGGATGGGAAATGTCTTCATCATCCTCTCCTCCCTTCACTTTCTCTGGCTCTACATTTATCAATATCATCCCAAAGGATAATCGGAATGCCAAATCACCTTATCACTCTCCCGCTCCCGCCACCGCAAAGGATCACGAAATGGAAGAAAATCTACGAGTCCGACACTTCAATCCAGCAACGGGATGATTCACACTTTCATACCTTTCTCCGAAGCCAGGCTGATTCATGACACAGGTCCTCATGGGCAAAGGAATGAATGAGCAGCATTTATTAGTCTGGTTTTACAGTAGGGTCTTGATTGGTCATTGTTTGCCTATAGTTTTCCTATTTGAAGCTTCTGTTGTCCCTCCTTGTTGAATCGATGAGGACACAATGACTACGAGACATTGATTTGTTGTGTTATTTTGTGGAGAGGGACGCATAACTAATAGGCGGGAGACCCTGCCTTTGGTTTCCATTGCGGAGAGTTAGAATTGCTCCTTTTGTTTAATGCCTTGGCCCTGCCTTCCTTTTCATTTGTGTAGACTTGGGAATGAGACAGGTCACAAATCAAGGTTTCCCACCAAGTATTTAATGACCTTGTTTTCTCCACGCTCCTCTACTGACTGATCGATAGACGGATATTATTAATCCCTGTTGTTTACTTCCCCTATGTACGGCACTTACCTGGATTCCTACGTCAGGACTCTGACGCAGTGGCTCCTTTTGACAAAACAGAGCCTTGTTTGGGGCCAGTTTAGTCTTTATTTTGGTCTTTGACACCGGTGGTGACGCAAGGAATGAGACTGACGCAAGGAATGAGACTCCATGACGTAAAGACGAATTCGGATTTAGAATTCATGCCGTGAGTGGCTGTGTATTTTTGCCCTTTTGTGGTTAATTCATAAGACTCCGTCGTGTTGCTTAGAGTGTGTCCCATGTGCCAGTTCCCCAATAAAGAAAACATCCACTTTCCTGGAATCAAAAGAGCTGGATAGGGAGCTCATTTAATCCTGGCTCTTTTGTTGTTGTTGTGAAATGACTCATGCCTTTCGGCTTCCTTCAAAGGAAACATTTGAGCACGCAATGGAATGGGGAAAGGTGAAAGGAATGACTAGCTCACTTGATTCTTTTGGCGTGTTTCAAAGGCTAAAGCTTGTGGGTTAGTTAGCTTCTGTTAAGACTCACTCCGACCTCCATTGAGGATCCAATCAGGAGAGCCTCATGTAAAACCAACACCTTCACACACTTAATTTCTATCGATTTGACTTTTTGGTTGTGGACTCGACAGGAGGGACTGGGAATAATCCCTTACTTTCTCAGATCTTAATGCGTGCAAATGGATTGGGAGCAGGAGGGAGCCAATGGGGGGGAAGGAGAGAGAGTAATGCTGTTGCTAACGCTACCCTACGTGTGTGCAAGTGTATGGCAGTCTGAGCCTCCAGCGGGCTCGGAACAAGGGCCAAGATCAAAATCCATTCTGAAATGAAAGTGAAAGCTTTGGGATTATCGTCTAACCCTCCGTCCTTCCTCCGTCTGCTCCAGGAGAACACAGAGATTTAGAACTCCCTAAACCCCAACAACGCCCTTCACCTCTACTTTACTGGAAAGGGAAACTGAAAAAAAGGAAAGTTAAATTAAGCTGGTTATGTGCTGGAGCAGCTGTGTGTGTGTGGTGGACAGACGGGGAAGTGATGGGAATCCCGTGTTGATCCTCAGGTGGAGCATGGGAGCAGATTTCTTTTTTTTGTAGGCTTTGAGTTTGTGATTTTGATGTTTGGTTGACAGGTGAGGATTAATGAGACGCGTGTGTGCTGGAGAGTTCCTTCCGTTGGTGGTGTGCTGGAGACTTGACTAAAAGGACTTTTCTCCTGGAGACGAAGATGGAGAGGAGCTCGGCGTTTGTCACCAGCTCGCAAATCTTGATTAGGAATGCTGTTTGTTAGTGGCTGCGGTGGAGAAGGAAAGTTTTCATTAGTGGGTTTCTCTGCTGCTTGGCTAGGCTCCTCTTCTGCCTGGCTGTGGCGGATGATGTATATCTTAGCAGGGACTATGCACTCCAGAGACACGTTCCAAAGTGAAAGTTCACTTTCATTTCCCTTCCTTGTCACCAACCAGAGAAATGGGCTGGAAACGAAAAAAAAAAAAAAAGATGCAGAGATTTCGTCTCTGACGAGGAAGACTTCCTCGCGTCTCTACCGCCCTTCTAATTTCAACATGTGCTGAATATTTTGGAAGAAGTTAATTTTCTGGCTTTGATGCTGTGGGTTGGTCTTGTTCCCTTTGTTTTGTGCCAAAAGTATTTAGTTGCATGCCTGTCTGATTCCATTTGGGAGATTTGAATCTTCTGTTTGTCGACTCCTCATGTTTTATTGAGAGAGATTTTGAAGTTTTGTGGCTAATGGAAAAGTAAAGAGGGAGAAAGTGTGCGTGGTGGTGGTTTGGTGGTGCATTAATTGAAGCGGAATGGACATGATCCAGTTTACTGTGTAGAGTCCAATTGGACTTTTGGTGCTTAATTTATGCCAACAGGATTCAGGAGTGAGGCTGGGACTCCTGCGTCCAGCCTACTTTGTATGCATATTGAAATTGGCTTCTCCCCTTCCGCTGTCCAGTACATCCAGGATCTAGGAAGCTAATCTCTTTTTAAAATTGGCAACGAGCCGACTCTAAATCCCTTTCTGGGAATGAAAAGCTAAAATTGAATAAAAGAGAAAGAGGGAAAGACAATATTGCCGAAAGGGACGTTCGCACCCTCGGCTTGAGTTGGAGTAGAGGCCTTGGGAGTATAGGAGACAATGGGCTAATTGCACAGATGAAATATTCTAATTTGGAGGATGGGATCCCTTAGGGTTGACTACCCCTGGAAGAAATTGAAAAAGCCTTCTCTCCTTCTCTCCTAATATTTTGACAATTTTGTTTGGTAGATGTGTGTTCCGCCTGTGGTGCCTATGGGGAGTCTCTTCTTTAATTTTCTTTTGTTTAGGCTAACTTGGAAGCTCGTTTCCTTTATCCCATGTGTGTGTTTTTGGAGAAAGTTGAGCAGGGACGAAAGTGTTTTCTCCCTTCCTTGGTCCTGAGTGTGGAGCTCCTTTTGAGAATGGAATATTAATAGGTTTTCATTTGGAACGTGGTGGCTCGAGTGCCTGAGGTGGAGTCCCTGGAATGAATCCTGGAGTTTTATTTTGTGGATGTAAACTGGCGAGTAATGGAGTGGGTAGCCTTTGAATGGGAAGTATGCAGAGAGAGTGAGATAAAGGCAAGAAAAGTGTCTTGCATGGAGTCCAGATAGGCAGGCAGTCTATTCCCTAATGACCACGTGTTCCCTTTTGTTGTCTCCTCGAGACAGGGAAAGGCCCTTGGCCCAAGAGCAATTTCACATTTTAAAAAAGATGTACGTTCCGAAGGAGCCGCGAGTGTTCGGATGTGTTGTGGTGGTGGTAATGGAGGATCTCGCTTCCTCTTTTTCCTCCTAAAGTCGTTAGCCTAAATTCCAGCTGGAGGGAGATCAAACGGAAGTTGGGTTTGGGTAGCCCTTTGGAAATGGAACATTGAGACAGACTCCCTTCCAAGGAGGAGATCCTTATTGTCAAGAGGTTTGAGCTTTCCCTTGTTTCCATGATTAGGAAACCCACCTTCCTCAATTGAGAAGACTCCAGCTTCCGACCCAGTGGGCATAATCAAATGGAGATCTTTTGGAGGCCTCTAATTGAGCCTCCAAGGGCTCCTCCTCCAGTCCTCGAGAGCTTTAGACTCCAAACTGGAAAACAAATTGGGTTCTCCAGCCAAGGAACCAGTTTCTGGACTCAAGTGGAGCCTAGCAGGAGTGTTGATCAGAGGACTGTATTAAGGCCACGTGGTGGCTCTAGTCCTCTAGTTACTTTCCCGTTTCAAAGACCTCTTGTGTGTCTCGGAGTGGATTCTGGGTAGTGATTCGTTTCGTAGTCTGAGGGTGAGAAGTCGAAAAGTACAAGTGAGTCCCCACAGACTCATTTGGAATGGCCCTTTTCCTCTTTCCCAATCCCAAAAGTCCAATATCCAAAATAAGAGTCTGACGGACTGCTTTGGTGGCAGAATAAAAGTTAGGACCTGGCCTGACAAAGTGCTGGAATGAACCGTGTTAAGTCCAGGATTGTTCCTGGACTCCTGTCCTTCTGGATGAGTTCTGGAGATTGAGAGTCAACTGGAGGGGAAATGAAGTTGGTGGGTTGTTGTAATGGGCTCCACATAAAGAACTTAAACCCAAAACTCATCTCCTCCATGTCCATCCAAGGGGAGGAAATTCCTTCTTCTTCCTTGGACTTTCTTTGGAATTGGGAAACCACAGAAACCATGGAGCTATGCTTGAGGAAATGCCGCACGGGAACTCACCAAAGGACTCTCCGTCTTGGCTACGACTAAAAATTGAGTTTTCATGTCCATGTGTCGACGGATTATAAAGGACGGCTGTTTTATTTTATTTATTTTTCAGGAGTAAGTCCCTGATGAGGTGGGCAGTGGACTGGATTCCTTGCCCTGTTGTTGTGGTTCCTTGGCTTTTCTCCTTGGTTGCTTGACTAGAGTTGACGTCTGTTCCTACTTTGTATGTTCCGGAGTGATTGAAGATGGAGGATGATGATAATATGGACATGCGAAGATTTCCAAAGTTCCTGGCTCTCCTTCAGAGTCTGAAGGGGGTTGGTTGGTTGGTGGTAGTTTTGAACTTTGAGTTTGTTCGGTGGTTGAGATGATGGACAGACTGGGAGATTGGTTGGATAGAAAGCCAAGTAGGGGGATTTGACACATGGACGTGAGGTCAGGAGACCATGTGCCAGTCTTCGTCGAACGACTAAAAAATAAATATAAATCTCCTCCATGCAGATCCTTCCTCCCTCGAGGGAACCCATACTGCTGGAATGGCGGAATGCTCTTACTCTGAGGCTTCTCTGCTCCCATTGGACTCTCTGCTCCCATTGACCTTTCCCTACTCCAGAGAGAGAGAGAGAGAGAAAGGCACTCTTATTAGAGTAGTACTAACTGTGTAGTTTTTCTGCTGACTTGACAAGTGGACCTTGGAGCTGCTGGGCCATTAGGACCAAGTGAAATGGTTCGTTGGATCATGACGAAGAATTTAAGGATTAATTCTGTAGTAAAAGAAGGGGATTTATGTGTCCTTCCAGCTGGAATGAAATGATATGCTTTTCTCCCTCACACACACACTACTCCCACATCATCCTTCATGGAGAAAACGATCTTTCCCAGAATAACCCTTTCGATTAAAATCCAAGCATTGGATTTAAAGGTTTCAAGTGTAGAGAAGAAGATTCATTCTCTAGTCTGACATGCCGAGTGACTAAAAGTGTCAGTGGAGGGCAGTTGAGCTGGGCCAATTTCACAACTCTCAATTAAAGTGGTGTGTGGTATAGTCCTATTCATCCGGTTTCCTTTCTCTCCCTCTCTTCCAGACTAACAAATTAAGCAATAATTCTGCGTCTAAGGGTGGGGCTGGTGGACGTCGTTGTTCCTTCCCTGGAGAACCCTGGCTAACTTGTAAGTCCCATGGATCTAATGAGGATGTTGGGGAACTCTAGGACTAATCTATATAAAACTGTGACCAGAATAATTATGACTCTCTCCTTTCTCTGGCCTTCCTCAGCTTTCTCCTCCTTTGGCCTAGTGGAGAGTGATACAGAGGCAGAGGCCCTTGGAAAGCATTTGACAGCATTGGCCCTTGAGTCCTTAGGCTTTCTCCCTCTGGTCCTGGCCCTATAACTTTTGTATACAGAATTGGCTCCTGTCCCAATTCCGATTTCTTGAGTTGGCCGAGAGTTGTATAAGGTCTGACGACTCCTCATCATGGTTTCCTTCCCAGCCTCACTTGTCCTTTTCTCGCCGGTAGTCTCAAGTTGACATTTTCTAGAGTGAGGAGTTGGTTGATGGGCAGAGTGCCTTTCTTCCTTTAACCCTATTAGGATAATACTCTCCTCCTCCTCAAGGAACTCTCTTCCAACTAAACTAGTGAGAGTTTCCTCCTGGAAATATTAAAATATAAAGGAAGAAGTTCCGGAAGTGAGGAATCCCGCCCTATCTTTCCTCTCCACTTGGAACTCAACTTCCTGGGCACAAATGAGTTCCTTCTCGGCTCTAAATTACTTTTCGAGCAATGTCCTCGCCAGATTTCTTTTTCTCAGGATGACTAAGTTAGTCCTAAGGTTCGGAATATATGGGAAGTTTGAGTAGAAAGTTGGGAGTGGGAATGGCAATTAAAAGGGTGGGAGAAAGGGATCCGCTTAGGTTGTGCTGAGAGTTCAATAATAAATGCTGATGCATTGGAATGAGTTAAGAGGATAAGGACTCCTTTATCCTCCTCACTGGATCCTATACTGGAGGGGATGAGGAGAGGGAAAAAAGGACTGGAGAGGAATGATGGAGAAGTGGGTAAAAGTGCTCCAGTTAAAAATGTACAAAGTGGGGAAAGATGCTGATTTGTACAATTTCTCTCTTTTCTCTGGTGGAAATAAATGATCGGGTGGAGTTGGTGGAATGAAAGGTTCCGCATCTCATTTTTATGATTCCAATAAATCCCTCTTGCTCTCCCCACCCTGGGCGTCCGGGCCGAGAAAGTGGTGGAGTTTAGGGGTGTTGGGCCTTGTGTTCCAGTCGGAGACTTTCCCTGGTTTTACATTTTAAGACAAGTTGTGTCTCTCCAGCGAAAGAAAGAATCCCGTCTTGATACAATGGGATTAGACTTCGAGAAAAGAGAGAAAGTGAGGAAGAGAAAAGTATTGGATCGATGAACTCTCTCTTTTGTTCTCTCTGTACTTGGGCATAGGGGATAAGAGGACGGAAATACTTTGGGCCTTTCTCCGGCTTGGAAAGATCCCCGCCTCAATGGGACGAGGAAAAATGCAAATGGATCTTACCAATTTTAAAGAGTGCCAAAACTTTTGTGTAAGAATCAAGTGAGCGTCGTCTTTTGGGCGGAGGGAATTGAGTTTGGGATGAGAAATGGAAGAACTCGGAATGAATGGAGGAGGATGAGAAATTGCTCTTTCTCCACTCTGAGTACTGTGAGTACTCGGAGACAGGAATAACTCTGGAAGAAAAGGATTCTGGAAGAACCTTGTTAGAGCCCTGTTAGCTCAACTTATGAGGAATCTCCTCCTTACTTACTCCTTACTTCCAACTTCCAGCCGGAGAGGAAAAGTCTCAGAATGAAATGATGCAGATGAGATCTGATACGGAAGTGTTTTCTCGTAACTTTTCCGGCTCTAAGTGCCGGATACAAAAAATGCTAAATTCCCAGCCACTTTTCTCTTTTCTTTGGGAAATTGAGAGTTGAGGGAGACTAAGAAGAGCACGTGTGTGGGTTCTTTTGGTTCTTTGTACTTGAGCGGTGTTGTTTCTGGATGATGGTTTGGTCGTAAGGATAAAGGTCTGGAACTTTCTCCAGGAAAGGTCATTAGAAAACGAGGAGTCGTCAATCTCCGTATACCTTCTTGTGTCCCTTCCCACAGAGTCCCTTCTGGTCGGGAGTTCCTAATGGTCCTTCTCTATATAACTTTCTCTCTCTCTTTTTTCTCGACAGCGGCGGGCTGTTTGAACTTTTGGGTCGGTCGGTCGTTTTGAAAGACTTTTGTCCATCTTGTAATGCCAAAGCGATCGAAATTTATTGATTTGAGAGTTTGCCTGCAATGCATCTCTGAAGAAGAGAAACGTTGTAAAGGAGTGGTGCCCTTTCGTCCCTCCTCCGTCCAATGCACACTCCAGTCTTTCCAAGCAGGGGCTGAAAGGGAAAGTTTTCTTCTTGTTATTTTTACGAGATTTTAGGAATAAGTTGGTGAAGTGAGTGAGAGGCCAGACTCCTGGGCTTTCTCCAGTTTCCTCCTGGACGTGAATAAATGTGTGTGATTGGACATAATGGGCTGCCTTTGCCGCCAGTTCTTGAATAACTCCTTTCCCTCAATGCCTCCATATGGATTTTATGTAAAATGGAACTCCGCCTCTCTTTGCTTTCCCTTTTGGATCCCAATTGGAACTGTTATGTTGCAAATAAAATGAAATGGGCCTAGTTACCAGAGAGTCTCAATTGGAGCTTGGAAGTGGAAAATGGGGCAAAGGAAGGACGCTTCCTCTTCTGCCTGTCATTCTCTGTCCAGACTCTACCGCCATGCTCCACTCCACTTGATTCCTCAACCTGACTGATGCTCTTTTATCCTGTCGTCCGGTTGGATGTGGTTAGAGCGCCAAGTCTCCGATAAGCAAGTTGTGGTGGTAATTCAGTGCTCGGTGGCCAGAAAGATAGACACACACGATTAGACGGAAGAGAAATGGAAACGTCTTCTTTTCCGGGTGTTAAAAACGAAGATTTCTCCAGCCACCCGCATCTCCACATGAGACTGGAAAAGGGAAAGAAGGGCTGGTTGCAGACTCGGGGATGAATCCCACCTGAGTTGCTCCTTGCTCGTTTGGACTGGCTCCTAAATTGGATTTGGTTTCATGTCCCTCCTTCTTCAGCCAGGTTTCCTCAACCGTGGCGTCTCATTATCAAGAATTGGGGGATTAAAGTTCCAGCACCCTTTGACTGTTTTTCATTTCTGAAGACTTTTTGATGAGTTTTAATGAACTAGAGGAGGGTAATTAGCACTTGAGTCAAATTGAGCCCTTGTCTATGTGGGCAGGAGAGAGAAGACCTGGTGGCGGGAGAAAATGAAATCGATGCCATGGAGACGCTATGCCTATGCTACAGCCTATGACTCTCCTTTGGCACGCACAGCTCCTCTTGGCTCAGATAAGTAGTTTGTCTCGAGACCTTTGCGACCTCCTGGAACATGAGATGGGGATGAGTAAATTGTCAACTCAGATTACAGGGTGTCATGGCAACTTTCACCCATGGACTTTCCACCACTCTCTCTCTCTCTCTGCTATTGAACAAGTATTTCATTTTATAGAATTATGTGGGACTGAGAGAGAGGTTATAAAATGGAAATGGAAAGGTCAATTGAGGGGTCAATTGAGCAGAAGTGTTGAGGAGCCACGCCTTGTTCGTAATGAGTATTTTCTCTTTTGGTTGGTTGTGCTGTGGCCTGTGTATTTTGATTATATTTTACATGTAGAGAGTAGAGCCGGTTTTCTATTTGATTTCGTGAGGAGTGAGTGATTGCTCTTTGTCATGCGAATTTAGGAAGACAATGTCTAATAATGTAATCCAGTGCCCTGATTGGCGCTGTAGAATTGAGTTGAGAGAGTGTACCTCTTCTTTTCCTTGGAATAAATAATAATTTTGTGATTCCTTGGGGGTGAGTGTACAATGGGATAGTCGTAGCCTCGAGTCCCTTTGGATTTCAATCGAATAACCTAACCAAATGAGCCTAAATCCAATAAAAGAGACGAGGGTCCTCATCCTCCTATCATGATTCCAGACTTCAACTCCAGCACTCCATGAATAAGTTTAATAATATGAAAACTGGAGGGAGGTTTTGAGAAGTCTGGGCCTGACTCCATCATGGTTTGCTGAATTTTGTCATTTTATCAGATAATGCAGTCGTCGATGATAAGGTTTAAGGGGAAGAAGAAAAGGAGATGAGATGAGATCAAGTGAACTGAACATGAGAAAATTGAAAATTGTGGAATGTGCTGCTTTCCCCGTTCCGAGGTTGGTTTTTACAGGAAGGGCCGTGGTTGGTGAGGAAGCATAGGGAAGGAGCCTGGTGGTTTCCAACTCCAAGTCCTCTCGGGAAAGCGTTTATAAGATTTATTATCCAAGGACCGAAGAGTCGGAGTTGGATATTATATTAATGGGAAACGAAGGCACATGTATCACATTCGAACTTCCCTCCCTCCACTCTCCTCATCATCCGCTCCGAATCTCTTTCTCTTTACTCGGTTCGTTGGTCAAATTTACAAAATCCCCACCCCACCCGCCCAGAATAAAATTATTCTCTCCGGGAATCCGGACTTGTGTGCGGATTTATGGTCGTCCTTCCCTTTGGTCACAAGCGGTGAACTCTGACAGGGTGGACTGTTCGGTGGATGTGATTGGGCGTCCCATTTGCCATTTTGTAATTGTAATGCTAGGGCGGGCAGAGGTTGGCTAGGACGGAGAATAAATGACTTTCTTTCTAGAGGTGAGTGGATTAGTATTGAAACTGTCTCCTTCCTTTCTCCCTGCCCGACTGCCCCTGGATCCTCTTTTGTGTCTCGCATTCAGTCTTCCGTGGAAGTTGGAATTATCATCCAGGGATATCCAACTCCAACTGTTTCATTCCAAGGAATTTAGGCTGGAAAATCGTCTGTGTCTAATGCTAATTCCGGACTAGGCTCCGTCCCCACCCACCCGGGAGGTTCCAATGCTAAATGCTCTTGCTGCCTTGGATCGCTGGCTAGGAATTAAAACTCATTTTTCCCGGGTGAATCTCTTCATCCTGCCGGAGAGAGTAATTGTATTAGGCCTCTATCCCAGTGTCCTTACCATTAGAGGAATCTCACCCGACTTCCGGATGCGTGCTCCTCTCCTATCAGCCTTCATCCTGGAAAGTAAACTCCCTGTCAGTGTCTGGGCTATTAAAAAAGGAAGGGCTCTTCCTCTGTCAGCAGCACAACCACGCTCGTAATTCGATCCAACAGGGAGGGTGCCTTTGGAGCGGATATTCCAGGGGAAGGAGGACCCAAGCACGTGTCGTTTATGTGTGAACCTTTTCAGTTGTCACTAATAATGTACTATTTTAGGAAGGGTGATTTTTATTTCACACAGCAGACGGACCAAGAGCAGAGAGTATAAGGGAATGACCACTCTGTGTAAAACACTGTAGAGAATAAACTCTGAAACTCTGGTTGGAGGAATGCTAACTCGGAAGAATGGGCAGCTGGAATGGTTTCTGTTGACGTTGGTGGAGAAGAAAAGGTGGAGGATTCTGGTAGAGAAAGTTAATGTGATTTCTGAGGTCGGGGAAAGCTGCACTTATCAATATTAAGGAGGACGGAGGGAGGTTCAGTTTGATTGTTGTGTATGACAGAGATTTCTTGTTGCGTCAGTCCTAATGCAGACCTAAACTAATTGAATTGAAGGAGGAGATTGTGGGGTTAAGAGGGTCTTGCTCCGTCTAGGGACTCTCCCGACTCTGAATTGAATAGACGAATAATTGTGAATAATGGTATTTTTTGGAGTAGAGTGGTTCCATTCAAGTGGAATTTGAAAGAGTAAAGTGGATGGATCAGGGACTTTCTTCTCCTTTCTACGATTGACGGAAGACCCTTCCAATCATTTGAATTCAATTCCCTCCTAATATTTTCTATCAGGATGCAATTATGCTTCCGCTTTCTCCAAGAACGTGACAGAGACGGAGACGAGGGGAAGAAAGCAAAGCCAAAAGACTCTGCTGGTGAATGACTAGATAACTTATAACTCCCATGGATGCATGGGATGCATGGGATGCATGGGATGCATGGGATTGCCATTGGAGTTTGGAGTTTGTTTTGGTCGTATATTATATTTGAATTTGATGTTCCGGAATGTGTGTCCATTGTATGCGTGGTTGTTGGTGAAAGTGGAGGAAGACGAGGATGAGTATTTCGATTGCTCATTTCCTTCCTCCCCTCCGCGCCTTGTCTCACAGACTCCCGCCGCCAAGAGTAGACATCGCAAATTGTGTTTCGGGAATTCATGCTGTCTCTACTGAAATGGTCGGAGGAGAGAGAAAGATAGATGCAATTCAGAACGAATGAAGCCTGAAAATCGGGTTTTCTAAAAAGAACCCTAGCCACTATCTTCCGTTAGGGTTGCCCATCACCCCCTTCCTCGCTCTTCTTCCTAGTCGGTAAGTAAAAGTTGAAAGTGGCAAGACAAAAAAACTAAAGAGAATATTTGAAAAGGGGAAATGTATTGAAACTGAATTTGGAAGTACTAGTGGATGGATGGATCTTGGCTTTGCATTATGCTCAGCATTTTAGTCTTAGCTCCCTTCATCCCATCCCGAATCCTTTTGCCTTTTGCTTACGAGTCATTTTGTCATTTCCATTTGATTGAGGACTTTAATAGGGTTCCTTATTCAAGGGACATTGACACTCTCATGTCTGATTGGAGTTTATTCTGTTCATCCTATCTCCATTCCAAATGAATCCCTTAACTTTTTCCTGAATGAATTACATTGTCATACTGACTTTTGTTGAGGTGGGAGAAAGTTTTTAGATATTTGAGGAGGCTTTTGGTAATGTGAACTGGCTCTCCCCCTGCTTCCGCATAATCTCTCCATTTCATCTCGCCCTTTTCTTCTAATAACAACGCCTACACTGGAGCCTCCACTGGGAATGAGTCGCCCTTCTCCAGCTAGCTACCAAGCTAGCTAGCACTGACCAGTCCCTGTTATAATTCTTTCCCTGTGCCCAAGACAAAAGTTGGTAGGGAAAAGGCAAGAGGGGAGAAAGTTCGGTGCCTGATGATTGGGAAACGGTGGAAGTTGAAGCTAGGAAGCATAAAGAATTTTTCGGGTGGAAAATAGGAAGTCGGCGAAAAGGAAAAAGTAAAGTTGGTTTTTTCCCTCTGTAAAGCAAGATATTATTCGGGTTATAAATCATTGATCTGTGTATCTCAAATGGCTTTTGGGATCTTTTCCTTTTGGTCGAGAGACTCCTGATTTGGGGATGTATGAAATGATGGTGGGTCGTTTAGTGGAATGGGATGGATGGATATGAGCCTCATATGACTGGCAAGTGTGACATGGGAGATGGGAAGTGGTCATTGTTTGAGTTACAAAACAGCATTGCGACAATTTCCCATTGAGTTGTGGAGAAGGAGTGGGCATTTGATTGGTTTCCGGTTCGCTCCAGACGTCCTCGAAAAGGAGAGCTGAGTCGGAAATGCTCCCCAGCAAATGGGAAGAAAGGAAATAAGTGAAAGGAATTGGAGAAAATGAAATTCCCTTTTGGTTTGGGTTTTTACGCTAGACTGGAGGAATATTTGGTACAAGTGCTGAATGAGAGATAAACCTCAAATGGAGGGAGGAGTGCAGTTTTGAGTCCAGGTTGCAATCCGACTCTCTCCACGTGGTCTTGGTTTTGCCCAATGAAAAGAGACTTCCCAGACGACGCACTACTGCTTACTATTCCGTCCAAGTTCCCAAGGACTCTACTCAGTCCTTGCCCAAAAGTAACTTGGAATCTCCTCTCTCCCTATGCCTCTCTCAGGGAGAGAAAGTTTAGAGCTTTGTCACTGGGAATGGTGACTTGTCGATGATTTATGATCAAGTGAATGTAATTGATTTGGATTTCCAGATAATCCGTCCTAACTTAAGGGACCTTTGAGAGTCGTAGTGGTTGGGTTTCCTCTCTTGAGACTTTTCTCCTCCGAGCAAAATCTCCAGTGTACTTGACAGGGCCTCACTGAGCCTCAACTAACGAATCTTAATTGAAAAATGATAATGAATTATTGGACCAAGGGGGACTGTCTCCTCCACTCCAAACTTTCTT
Source organism: Pseudachorutes palmiensis (assembly GCA_009869845.1). NCBI lineage: Eukaryota > Metazoa > Arthropoda > Collembola > Poduromorpha > Neanuridae > Pseudachorutes > Pseudachorutes palmiensis. The sequence goes on along the minus strand of VNWY01000027.1, from coordinate 25,232 downwards.
GTGTGTTCTGCCTTTGGTTCGAATGTCGTCAGAGGAGGCCGGATGTCGTCATCTCAGGCAGTCTTTTGAGTGGAGTTATGCTTTTGAATTATGTACCAGTAGAGCTGTTCTTTCTCCGGGGGGAGGGGGTGAGTGGGTCCTTTTGTTTTCACCAATTTCTTCCGTCCTCGCATCTTCTCCCTCATCAAATTTGTAGAGGTCCATGTGCGAGGCCTAATGCCTTTCAAATTGTGTAAAAGACAAACTCCTCTTTTGCAAGTTTTAATATTGCAGACAGAGGAGGAAAGTTGTTTGAGCTGTAAGTGAGGTGAGTGAGCATATAAGAAGGTGAAAGGAAGTGAAAATATATTCAAATTGCCTTTCTCTCCAGCTCCCTTTGAGAAGGAAATTCGTGGAATTGGAGGAGAAGGGCGGAGAGTGTGTTTGAAATGAATTCCGGGTAACTTCTTAAATCTCCCGACCCTCCTGGCGGAGTATGGACATGAGGAGGTTCAAAGGAAATCAGGTTAAGTGGTTTTTTGTTTATCCACGAGAAAGTAATGTATCACTGGGCATATGGGCGGAAGTGAAGGGGTAGTGCACCTTCCGCTCACAAAGTGGAGAAAGTTGTTATTACCTAATGAATTGTTTCGCTCCTTGGTTCATCCATCTCAAAATTCTTACTTTAGCCATATATATATATCCCTTATGTAATTCATAGCTTGTAATTCCTAGCTAGGGAAATATCTTTATCGATTTTGAAGTGGTAGCTTTGGGTGGGACAAGACAAAGGACTCTTGTCTTGTAGCGCACCATTATGCAAACAAATCATACTTTTTCTTCTATTCCGGAACACACTTTACTTTCTTGAGTTGATGTTGGGACTAGGAAGTTGAGGCAGTGGGCATGATTTGACTATATAGGAAGAAGAAAGTAGAGGAATTTATGGCGGTAGTAGTGGAGAGTGGCTTGGTGGTGGTGGTGTTAAAAGTGGCGTAACATTAAACCCTGTGAAACACGAGGACAAGGCATAAAAGGTAGGAATTACAAGGAGCCATGTCACGCACTTACTCATTCATGCATGTTTACTTTTACTTTCTCCAGACAGAGTCAGTGGGAGTCATGGCGTGGAAACCAAATTCTAACTTATGCTCCCTCTGCCTCTCTCTCACGGTCAGAGGAAACTTGGGCTCTATTCCTATTGCATGTAGAATTCGAAACTCCTTTCTCTCCAGCAGATGATGATGATGATGATGATGGGAATCTGGAAGGCTGTCTCGAAATCTAGAACGCATTTTTCAGAGGAGGAAGAGCCTCCGAACCCAAGTTTCCCGCTGACAGGAGGAAGTGAGCAGAAGAGACAAGAATGGATGCTGTCTGTTGAGGAGCCAGTTGGAAGACCTGCTCCTGCTGCTTCAGAAAGTGTGTCATTTCCAGAATGGAGGGCCCTTGGCATCCTGCATGACTGGCGGGGAAGAGGTTAATAAGGTGGAGGAGTCTGATTGGAGGGAATTGTATTGGATACTCTGCGGTCTCAGGGTGGGACGGAGGGGATTCCCATTTTATGATTATCTTCTGGGTCAGTGCCATAAGACTCCAGCCTGCTCATGGGAAAATGTCCAAAATTGTTAGTAGGGAGCTTTGTGGGAAATGGTTCCGTTTTAGGATTTGTTCCAAAAAAGATTTCCTTGTTGTCAGGCTGGTGGTTTGAGAATATGGAGTGAGGAAACGGGTATCTGGGACGGGAATTTTGTTCCTTTGGATGATGACAATCAAAGATTGTGAGGAGGCCTGGTGGTGTTGATGGGGAAATCAGAGTGCGTCTGAATTGTATTTTCTATTTACAAGTTCTAATAATCGTAATGCCATTCGAGTCGCCCCACCCAGGCGGGTGAGGAGAAATTAGACTCTGGGACGTGGAATGATAGGAGCAGAGTCCTTTTCCTGCCAATAATAATAATAATAGGGATTGGAAATGGTGCATCATAATGTCAGCTTATTACAAATTGGATATTCTTGGCTCTGTCACTTTCCCTTAAGGAATTCTCAGCTCCATTTCCGCTCCTGTGGGGGGTGGGGAAGGAGCCTTTTGAGTTTTGAATAGAAGTTGCTCCATGATAGGGATCCTCTGTTGCCTGTACGGATTAAATTAGTCAAAGTAAATTGGATCCCATTGACAGAAGAAGGGCAAAGTGGAGGATTCTCGGGTTATTACACGGAAGTCTGAGTTGGAGTTCCAGCTCCAGGAGGACACATGCCTGAACTTTCTCTCTCTTTCCCTCCGAGCTAGAAAGTCGGTTCTTGGTAATTGGTTCCTATAGGTGGAATAACATCCGAAAAGTTGCAGAACTTGCCCCATTCCAACCTTCTCCTGCCAGAAAACTAAATGTCAAGGAAGAGGTGAGAGAGAGAGAAGGAGACAGTTGAGAAATGGAGTCCAGAATGGGGATTCAAGAAGGAAGAAGTGTATGCTCAAATTATTCTAGTGGAATGACTAGTGTACAATTGGGAATAATCCTATCTTGTAAATGGCATGGTTATAATTTAGTACCAGGAAATTGGTGTCCCTTGTTCGTCGTCTCCGCCTCATTCCTCCTCCTGTCTCGTCTTCAAATGTCAACTCCTGAATCAGTACAAGTGAGGAATTAATGAAGGAGAAAGTATGAGGACGTGTGTCTCTGCCCTACCACGTGGAGACGCTTCCTATCAATGCTCTGCTCAAGTGTCAAGGGAGTTGACAGGTGAGGGCCGATGGCTCCCCTGACTCTTGTCCCAGGTGTCCCTGCCTCCACTCTGCCCAAGACTCTCTGCCCTTCCTGCTCCTTATTAAACTGATGTGTCTGAATTGTGCATGTCAAGATGTCATCCATTTTTCATCAAAGGGGCGGTGGTGGGGGTCCCGGAAGCGGAGAAGTGAAGAAAAATTTGAAAGTCAATGTCATGGAGATGGGGATTAGCAGTTGGTGGTGACGGGGCTGTAGAGGTTTTCCTTCTCTCCGCTCCTCTGTCACCAATCCCTTCCCAGCACCCCATTACACTCACACTTGTTTCCATTTTGTTTTTTCCACTTTGTAATTGGTAAAAGCAAGGTTTGGATTTGTGTTATCTGATTGGAGAGGATTGTCTCCCTCCGTTCATAGAAGCAGGGAAGAAACTAAACATTTTGGTTGAGTTGTGATAATGCCTTTGGGGAAAGGAGGAATCGACAGAGAGAAAGGGGAGAAACTCCCTGATAAGAATCCATAGGCCCATTTTGTATTTTACTTTTTTTATTTTCACTTGGTGGCCTGGGAGTGGAGGAGAGAATGAATTGAGGAGAAATTGAAGCCATTTATTTGTCAGAGGGAATTGAATACATTAGACTGCTGGGAGGAGATTTGGAAGGAGAAGAGGGAAATGCTTTAGACGAGTGTGTAGGTGGTAGCTGGACTGTAGTCGTGTCTCATTCATTAGTTATTATTGCCTCTACTAGGATTTATATCACTTTTCTCCAAAGGACTGGAAGGAGATGGATCCACACAGCATGTAATCTACGAGGGTACTTTCCCTTTTGGAATTTTTCAGTATGGAGAAAGGAAGGAGATCATTACCCATTCCTTGATCCGCTATGAATGAATAATGCAGCGGAATAGGAGGAATTATCCTCAGACTCGGATTTATTGTGTGTGAGATGCTGAATCAGGGGAAGGGGAAGCTCCCTTTTCAAAACATTTTGGAATGTCAGCAGCATCCTCCAGCAAGGGTCCATTCCAGCATTAGCTTCTCTTGGATGTGCATCCGAGTCCAATCCTCATCTCATGGAGAAGGCATATGACTGGGCATAGGAACATATTCTCCTCTCTTCCTGCCGGTTTAGACGAAAATGCACAGAGAAATGTGTAAATGTGGGTAAAAATTATTTTATTTTCGTAGCTTTCTGCCCATGAGACCATAGAGGGAAGGAGGTGGAAATCGATATATGGAAAAGAGCGCCGGGAGAAAGCGGGAAAAGTCATTAGACTCACTTGTGAAAGAGATACAAACACGCCTCTCCATTCTTTTGCAAAGGAAAGGCGGGTGGGAAATCTCGCCTTCTTTCTTTCTGACTCTGAGGAAGTTGGCTTGAGGAAACTCTGTCGTCCATACTCACTTGAGCCAAGGGAAGAGTCAAAAGGAGACGAAAAGAAAGTTGACTAATATGCTCTGAGTGTGCGAGTCTGTCTCCCTTCAAAGGGTTTAATTCCTCCCTTTGATGTGGTTCCTTAGATTTATGGGAAGGAAATGAGTAGAAGAGGAGAGTGAGAATGAAGAAAAAAAAAGAGAGTTTCCAAGCGTAATTGAAAGTGTTTGGTGGGTTTTGTGAAAGTGTGGGAATGGGTTGAGGTCCTTGAAATTGCAAATATTTATCATGGACTTAATTGCATATTATGGCTAATGTGGAAAAGTTGTTCATTAGGTGGACCTAATGGCTCCCTCCAACGAGTCCTCTTCCATTAGAGTGCAGACTATAGTCTTTATTTAGTAAATGAATGTGTGGGGAGTCTGTAGCCAAGTGGAGTTGTATGTTTTCTCATTATGACTCCCTTTCTGTTTGCTAAAGAGAAAGTCAAGCATCCAAAAGCGTCTCCATGTTCTCCATTCACCACTCATTTGGACCTTGTAAAGCCTTCTCATCTCGATTCAGCGTCTCCACTGTCTTTTACAAGTCACTGTCTCCACAAGCTCACGTGGCCAGGAATTGCAGGGATTTAAGAGATTGTCTTCCATTTCTCCATTGAGCACTCAACACTCACACAAAACAAAAGGAAAGAGTACAAGAGTGTCTGTGTCTTTCTTCTTGAGAGACGAGTTGATGAGTAAATGAATTTGTGATCTCTTGTGAATCTATTGAGAGAGGAAGGATGGTGTGGTTGAGTTTTATAATTATTTGAGTGTGGTGTAAGTAGAGGATGGGGATGAGGAGTAAGGGGCTCTTGGACTCGTAATGAGCATTCCCTTCATTACGACTTTTCTCTGCAATTTCCCTCCTGTGGTGAAAGTGCTTGGGGTCTCCATTTTGTTGAATTGAGTGAGACTTGTGTGTAAGGAGAGAAGGTTCATTCCCTCGTCCATTCCTATTCCAACTATTTTAATGGATGAGTCTTTTATCCATGGCCCCTCCCTGGTGGGAAGTCTGTCAGTCTGGCTCTCCTGATTCAGTGGGACAGGAGATGAAAGTGAGGAAGTTGGTAAAGTGACCATGAAAGTGAGATGGAGGAAGAGAGGAAGCTTTTTAGCTTTTCCCGGGGAATGCTGATTGAACTCTCTTGTTTCCATTGTTTTCATTATCCTCCCTCCTGCTCCAAAATCCAGGAGGGAGGATGAAAGCCAAGAAGTTGCTTGATATTCATGTGGAAACACCTACGCCTATGCACGAGGTGTCTCTGTCTCCTTCACATAGGCTCAAGTGGAGCCCTGCCCTTCCTCTCATGCCCTTTGCCAAAAAGGAAATCCATAGAAACTTGAATCCTCTTCAAAGTCTGGCTTTTGCACTTTCTCCAACTTCCTCCACTTGGTCTGGAACGAATGCTAATGACTTGTGGTTTCTTTACAAACTTGTCCTCTTCCTCCTTGCTTCTCCTATAATTATGTACTCTGGTTGGATTAAGATATGGCTCCACAATCCACACTCGGATCAGAGTTGTTAATTGCAAGACCAGGGCCACCAGGAGCCCTGTCGAGTGCGTCATCATCCTCCCTTTACTCTGTCGTTATCAGTTTAGCAACACTTGAGCATGGAGCTTGAGCCTGACTTTCTCTTCTTCTGTCGATCTCCCTGCTGAGAGAGGGACCTCTTGAAATTTTCATTCCATTCTGGATCTCATGCTCATGAATTTTGAGATAAAAAGGGCTAAGACAGGAAACAAAACATGGCTCATCGATCTTCCATCCGGGATCCGCTCCACTTGTGCTCCTTGGGCTCCCGTTGTGGTGAAAGTGAGAGTCATTGAGAGCAATGAATTTTGTATTTTGAGTTGGATCGCATGGGCCGAAAGAAGGTCATTAAGGCCCAAAACTTCCCTTTCATCTTCTGGTCCCCTTCATGGGAAGAAAGGGAGATTTAACCTCTCTTTCTCCTCCATTCACTTTCTCCTAATTAACTTTTAGAAACCCACTTTTTACTCGTACGCTGAGCTATGGAGTGGGTCCTTGAGTCCCCTGATTTGAAACTCCGACCTGATATGAAAGACGTTATTGATTGAGAAGAGTTCCATGAACCAGAGGTGCTCTTCCATGCATTGTTAATTGGTTTAATGACTTTTGTACTCAATCCACCCTAGAGTGACAGAGAAAGTTAGGAATTCTGATGGAGAGTGGGAGCAGGAGGAAGGAAGGAGTTAAATAATACATTGGACACACACTATACTTTTACTTGCTCCGAAACTCGTAAAACTTTGTGTAAAAAGAAAGACTCAAGCGGAGCACCTGGAATGAATTATTTGAGTGGGGGACACTTGAAAGTTATTTCATTAGGAAGGTAAGGTGGGTAAGGGACAAATCATGGAAAGTGACTTTATGATGGAAATCACTTCCTCCCTCCAGAAACAAGGAAGGACTGCTGAGACGCTAATTTATTTTTATTAAGGTATAAACGAGGCTATGTCTTTCTAACATCCACTTAGGTAATGCCTAAGTGCTCTGCTTGTTTCGAAGTGTAGCATAACATACACTTTACATAAGTGTCCTAATGGAGAAAAGTCAGCTCAGACGGTAGAGCCCATTATGAGGGCACTAGCCTGTGAGTAATGTAAGGATGTAAAATGGATTTATGGCCACTAGATTGTCAAAAACCGCAAAGACTTAAATGCCAGGGAGACTGGCAGTGGGTGGCTGGACTGGCTTTGAGCATGTCGGATTTTATGGTTTTAATACCCCCAATGTGTGGGAGCGAGATAGGAGTTACACATTCAGATATTATGACATACAACCAGTCTCCAGATTAACCAGACAGGCAGACACAGAGGCATGACAGGACAGGCCCGTATGGACTTCGGTGTGACTGAGTGAATGGGGTTGAGGATGTCAGGGTGAGGTCACTGCATATTGTCCTTCTTGTTGACCCCTGGATTGGAATGGGGGCATAAGGGTCCTCACTGAGCCCACAATAAAGGAAATTTGTAACTGCCTTGAAATGTGTCGTTTTTCTTTTTCAAAGTACTCTTGGAGAATCTCCTTTAGGCTTGGATGAGGGAAAGGCGAGGGCTCTAAATGTCCCCATTTAGGAAAGCCACAATTTATAATCAATGTCTTGGACACTTCCTTTTCCGGGCAGGGAACTTTCTCCTCCTTCCTCGTTATACTTCCCTGGCTCCGATACAGGGGACTGTTTTAAGACATTTTTATGAAGGAGCGAAAGAGAAAGTTGGACAGTTGCTCCCAAGGAGAAAGTGAAGAGTTATAATCTCGTTAAGGAAAGGAACGGACAAGATAAATGCATAATGGAAGAGACACAAGAAACTAAGGGCCTTGAACACAACCCGCATTGAATTGAAATCATTCAAATAAAATTAATTCTCGAGAGAGAAGGCCATTATAAGCTACTTGGAGTTGAAATTAAAATACACACACACGTCCCCCCTACTTCGAAAGGAGTCCCCTACAGGATTCCCAAATAATGGAGGTTTTATGATGGAAAGAGTTGCATTTGGGAAAAAGAATTTTATGAGTTGGTGACAAAAGTTTATGGTGCTTATAGGCGTAGCGGGATAATTTGATATTGTAAGACGAGGGGAGGGGAGGAATGGGGAAAGGAGAGTGAAATTTTAAGAGTCAACTCTGCAGACAGAGCTTCTGCCTCATTATCATGAATGAGGAGATCTTGTCAATTGATTAAATGCTAATTTTGGTTCTTGTTGGATGACATTGGATGATGACAAGGAGCATGCCATTTGGCGTTTGCCATCTTTTCCTTACTCTGATGATGGGAAGATGCTTTTCGAAAAAGCTAAAATTAGCCATACAGTCTCCCACATCTGACAATGATCATTCCCTTTTGAATCTATACAAGGAAAATACTCAAGGAGGAGTTCAAAACAACAAAAGTTATTCCGATTCAGAATTTTATATGGAGAGTAAATGTAAAGCAATTTGAACAAAGTTGGATGTTGTTTGTTGTGTGTCGCATCATTGGAACTTTGCCAAAACTGTTACTTTTGTCTCCTGATGGGAATACGCAGGAGATGTTTATTTTTGCACAGGAATGGGAATGGGCGTGTAATTGTGTCGCATGGGCCGTTTATAATTAACAACGAGCAGGATCATGTGTTTCTTGCATTGGAAAGGGAAGTGATGACGCTAAACGGTTTCCTATTCCTTTCCAAAATTAATGCGAATTGATCTTTTTGGTTTTAGAGAAGAGGTTGGCGTTGGTTCAAACTTTTTGGTCATTTGAAGTCAACTAGGAAAATAAAAAGAGAGAGTTGTCAAACAGAAGTCTGTGTTTTGTGTGTTTAGGGGAAAGTGTACTTGTCTCTCTGCAAATAGATCCAAAAATAAAGAAGAACTGACGCATTTACTGTCGTGGTTAGTATTGACAGATTTACTCTTTATGGAAGTTGTGGAGTGACTCAAGAGAAAATGAATGGAATCAATATTCCCCCAGAAGACAGGAACCAAGTCCAAACTTCTCAATTGCCAATCCAATTTTACCAACCTTATTATAATGGTTTTCACTGGGATTTTAGAATATTAAGATTAGAACTATTTTTAGCCCTAATGAAAATGAATTGAGTTTATAATTTGTTTTTTTTTTATTTTCAGAACCAGAGGATACTGTCACATTTTCTGGGAATGGGACGCACAGTGACTTCTTTAGAATATTCGTACGAGACGGGAAGAACATTTTGGTCGGAGCAAGGTAAGGCTTGTGCTAATCAGTTGAATTATTATGCTTTCTCCCAGTGGCAAACTAATGGGTAAAGCTCCCCATTCCCTCCGTGCTCCAACTTTAAATTCCTCCTTTTCTCTCATCAAGGAATGACTTCTTTTGTTTATCTTTGGGGTTAGACAATTCCTGAGCATTTAACGGAAAAGGGGAGCCTTAAGGGTTGAGACTCTTGGATTTTTGGTCTGTTGTCAATTGAGTCGACCGTGAGGGGGAGGAGGGAAGTGAGGACATGAATATGGAAATGGAGCAGAGCGAGGTAGCAGAGTCTCCAGGAGGAAGACTCTAAGACTGGAGACTGGAGTTGTCTCCAGGAGCTTAAGCTCGGCATAGGGGAGAGTGTTTGGTCCTTTTGGAAAGTGTATTCTCATTACAAATTGGAGGGAGAAAGGAAGTGGGGAATGAGTCCATAAATTAGGAGTGGCCTGCTCTTGAATTATAAAGACGTCGTCAGTTGGCTTGGATTAAGGAAGACTCCCTTCCTCGGTTGTTGTTGTTCTTTGGGGAGGCATTGTCCCAGTTAAAGTCCAACAGGAATAAGGATTCAGCTCTTAAGACGCTTAGCCTTTTCCAAGATTTGTAGTTTGATTCTTATCACTTGATTGGGCGGATGGCTTGAGTCTTACTTAAGGGCTTTAACTTTCATCTTCACTTTCTCTTCTCTTCACAACCCTCTCGTTCCCACGAAGTTCTGCTCATTCGGTGCTCTAATCCAATCTTTTGTTTCTTTCCAGGAATGTTGTTTACAACCTGACCATTACAGGCCTCAAGCTCAACCACGTGAGTCATCCGGAATATATGGAATGAATGGAGAATGAGGGTAGTGAGTGGTGGTGGGTTTTGACTCTTACGTGGTAAACAGTGGATGGAAGGACAAGGAAGGAAGGGCCCTGACAAGAAGGAAATTGTTGAGATTGACTAAGGACTCAGTGACTGATTCCGGGAAAGTGTAGGGTTATTTATTTTGTGTTCTTGGAGACTCCTTGGAAGTTCCATCACGGAGCGCTCTGAAGCTTCTCTCTGAAGCGGATGAGGAAGGTGGGAAGATAGAATGCGAAGATGGAGGAGCGAACGTGCAGCAGAAGATTGGACGACAGACGACTGACGCTTTGGATATTTCCCAATGATGTTGCCCTTATACACAATGGAGAAAATCCGATTTCCAGTTCCTATTTGGAATGAGTCAGTTGAGGTTATGGAGTGGGGACGGAGAAGGAGGCGGAGGTAGAAGGCGAAGAACGCGGATCTTAGGAAAAATCTAATTTGTCAACTCCACGTACACGTCCAAGGAGACAAATGGGTCCCTCTTGGAAGGTTTGACTTTTCCGTTTTTTCTTCTTATCGGAAGGAAATGATTAGAGGAGCAAGTGAACCTGAAGAAGTTTGAAAATACGGAAAAACTTCAGTAGAGTTGCCAGGAAGGGGAAGATGACAGGACGGGATGCCAGGTTGACTCCTAATAATGGCACTCCAGAGAAAGTCCCAGATTAAAACTTGTACACCCACACCCGCATTTAGTCCCAGATTAATATCCTCCACTTACTCCATCGGGACCTTACTCTGCTCATCCAAATCCAGGTCGAACCAAACTGCGCTTCAACTGGAGTGGCTACAAGTCACAAGTCACACACGTTTACTTTCATTTTATCATTCCTCATTGACATTGTGTTTAAAGGACAAGTACATTGTGGCAATGGCAGATGGACAAGGGCGGGAACTGAATGTTCGTACTAAGAAGGATTCAGCAGAGCCCTGTAGTGACTGGAGAGGACTGCCTTGGAGTCATTTACGAGACAGAGGAAGGAGTGGACTCATTTCTAATTCATGGACTCGAGGGACGAGAGAAAGAGGCGGGTAACAAGGGAATGACGACTGACATGGAAGATGCCTAGTTTCCCTGTCAAAGTACAAACTCACGTTGTAATGTTGAATCGCTTTGTTTTCTGAATAAATCAAAGAGATGCTTGGCATAACTGACAGAGGCAGGCAGGGACTACACTTTTTCAAGGGGGGAATGACAAGTGGAGTGGGGAGTGGATGGCAGTGGTCATTATTGGACAACAGCACTTCCTCTGGGATCTAAAAAGAAAGATGAGAGGAATAGGAGAGAGTGATTTGAAAGTGAGGATGTGAATTCTGTGGAGTTAATGATTGATGGTGGTGACTGGATGGCTCCTTGAGAAATCAAGTGAATTGTTTTTCTTTTGTTTTGTATAGAAACTGGAGTGGTACTCTGAAGAGGAGGATGTTCAAATGTGCTTCACAAAGGGAAAGGATACAGTAAGAAGATTTCATTTTTCTCTTGCGTACTTTCTTCAAGTATTTTCTCTTTGGGATGAAGTGTTATGTCTCCACCACGCAAAAAGGAAGAGGAAGGGAGGAGGATGGAGAATGAGTAATTCAAACCTCTTCGACATTTCTCACTTTCTTCATTCTCCTGCCAAGGCAGTTCCAAGCCCTTCTTCTTCCTTCTCCCTTTATGGACGACCACAGGAGAATGACACTGAATGACATTATTGTCAGCCCAAGGAGTAGGTGTAGAGACCTTGGAATGAGATTTCTTTCTTTCTCTTTTTAGGAAAACTGCCAAAACTACATCCGTGTTCTGAGCGTGGTGGGGCCGGGGAAGATCCTTGTCTGTGGTACGAATGCCTACAAGCCCAAGTGTGGCTACTACCAACTCAGTCCGAGTGGGCACTACTACTTGGTCGGGGATCGGAAGTCAGGCCAAGGGATTTGCCCCTATGACCCCAAGCACAACAGCACGTCCACTGTCGTGGGTAAGTGTAGGTCTCATTTCGTCATGACGGATGCTTGATGTTCGTATTCATCTGGATTTATGAGTCCGAAGATGGTTATAGTGGGATAATAAAAATGGGGCTTGCGAGGAAGGAAGGGGCTGTTTGGAGGATTCTGAAGTGGCTGACTGCTTCATGTGGATATTTTTGGTAGAGAGGAGAGGAAGAATGGTGTTGAAAGGGCGTCGTAAGCGTTTTGAAGAGGTTTTGGCGGATGTTTGGTGGAGCATAATGCCTCTTGGTGAGCTGAGGAATGAGTCATCTATTGTTCATCATCATCCTCACTCCCTCCTTGCTTTCCTTGTTAATTGCAAATGAATGATTTCGGGAGATTATCCTAATTCATGTTTCACTCTTGTCTTGCCGGAGGCCCCTCCATTGCCCTTTGTTCTTCCAGACTCTCCATGAGGGATGACGGGAGTGTTGGTAGCTGGGAGCCCTTTAGCGTCCCCTATTGTTTGATTCGTTTGTTACTCCCTCCTCTCAGATCCTTTACAATGGAGCATTTCCTTTTGACTCGGGAGGAATCAAGCCAATTACGATGAAAGGTAATCTGTGGCTATCTGATGGGCACTGAGGGATTTTATGGAACGAAAGTTGAGTAGTGAAAAGTTGACTTTCCCTTCTTCTCCTTTATTGGAGGAGTGAATGAGGCGAGAACCGTCTGGCCATTATCTGGATTTTGCTGTGGGGAACAGAGGGAAAGGCTGGAATTGGTTTTTTGTGCTTTCTCTTCTGATCAAAAAGAATCGACGAGACTCTTCTCGTTTGTGTGTTAAGGATTGATTGAGTAACGAGGGTCAGTCCAAGTCACGTTTTCATCTCTTGTGTGGATGGGAAGTGATGAGAGTATTGCGGAAGGGTCAGAGGGGCTTTAAGGGGTGGGAGAAGGAGCGAGTTGATGAGATGTGATTTAACTTTGCTGGTGAGTCAAAATAATGATTATGATGATGATGATGAGGGCGGAAGGGAAGTGAGGAGTGGCAGGAGGGGGCAAGGGGGTTTATGCTCACTTCACAGAGTGGAGCTTAGCCTGGGTGAGTGCACTTGAGGGGACTTGGGAGGGTGGAGGGGGTCCATTGTCTCTCTCTCTCTGACTTTTCCTTTTTGTTTCAGACGGGGCCGTGTATGCTGGAACAGTTGCAGACTTCACAGAAGTTGATCCCTTGATTCACCGTTGGGATTCATTGAGGACGACCCAGTATGATCTCAAGTATCTCAATGGTAAGTGACTTTCTCCACTCTTCCGCTCCCTTTCTTTCTACCATCACTGACTCATACTGATAAACACAAGGACTCCATGGCACTAGAGAGATGGATGACTTATATTCTCTTTCATCAACTTAGCAAGCAACTTTTTAATACTTACCAGCACCACTGCCTCCTGATGAGTTTCTCCTGAATAAGGAGGAGGGAAATGTATAATAAAGAAGGGCTTTCTTTTCTCCTCTGGAATTAAAACTGTATCACTTTTCATAAAAGGGGATTAGAGTGTGACTCCAAAGTCCCTGCCCCACGACTCCAATCTGATATTATGAAATGGAATTCCTAATGAGTCTCCCTTCCTTTCTTCCTATGAGACGAAGAAAGTCCCACACTTTGGAACCAAACTGCAGAGTTCCGGGTAATTGCATTGTTCCTTTTAAACTCAATTCACTTGTGTCCTTTCACTACTCTGTTACTCTGTACTTGTAATGTTTCCTCCCATTCTTATGCAATACGCGTTTCTCCTTTCAGAAAATAAAACGGGATTTCTGGATAGTGTCAAGTGGCGGATGTTCTAATGAAATCTCTGTTTTTATTTTCTTCTAGCTCCAAACTTTGTCAGTTCCATGCAGTACGGTGACTTTGTCTTTTTCTTCTTCCGTGAAACAAGTCAAGAGTTTACAAACTGTGGAAAGGTAACATTCATGAGATATAGCTTTTCTCCCTTTCTCCAAACTTTGTGGCCGTGGTGGGGTGAAGATGACAGTAAAAGTAATGAGGTTCCTGTCGCTGTAGAACTAATCCTCAATTTCATCAAGAGCTTTCTCTTACCCTTAATTTTAAACCAAGAGGTTCTCACTTTTAAACTAAACTAATTCGATGAGGCCGTTTGGTTTTAACTTTTATTTTATTTTGATTCCACTAAATACACTAAAATATTAAAATATTGCGGTGACCCTAAATATTTTGTTGAATGAGGTTAACTGGATTTGAAAAGTGGAGAACGGAGTTGTTAGAGGGAGAGAAAGTGAAGCCTATTATTTTCCTGTAAATGGTTTTATTTACTTGTCAATTCATAGTAAACACTTCTTAACTAAACACTTCTTAGCAACTATTAGCTAAAGGTAAAAGATTTCTGCTAAATCCTTTCCCAAGGTGCATGCAGCCGAGAATGGCTGCCGAGTTTCCTCGTTGCACGCAAAGACTGATGCGTTGAAGTAGGTATTGGGACGATCGCAGTTCTCCAGTGTATTCAGCTATCCTTCTTCCGATTTCCTATAAAGGAAATGATGATTATTTTTTAGAGTTCGAGTAAGACAGGAGATTGGAGCAATTCTGAGGAACGGAGATTAGTGTTTATTATCATTTTGCAATTTGGCAGGCAAAAAGATTTCCTTTGGACTTTGCTTTGAAAGAAAACTTTGGAAGTCCACTGCTCAATGAAATGACGCCCTTCCATTCCGTTTAAAAAAAGTGGACAAGTTTCTAAGTGGCCAAGTGAAGGTCGTGTTGTCAGTTTACACACAAAAATGCTGCTAGAAAGAATTTAAATCCTGAAAAGTTGATTACTTTTCTGGAATAAATGACGCCCGCTCAATTGATGAAATCTCACATGAAGTTGGGTCTCCTAACAATAAATTCTGATAAAAAGGTAAACCACGTTGTATTTATAGTTTATTAACATAAGTTAACCATAATTCAGAAAGTCTTATCCGGATACAAGGGTATTTTGTCTTTTGGTTCCTCCAAATCTGACTGGGATCTGGTTTACATCTACTGCTACATCGATGTATTGCTTCCATTCTTCCCGATTGTAGCCAAGGACCCGAAGAGCATCTCTCGTAGAAGCCGTCATTAGAGGTTTTGCCAGATTAAGAATTGGTTCAAAAATCGACGGAGCTGGAAAAGGAATGATACAAATTACTTAGGAGTACTGGGTAGAGACTGGAGGTTTCTTAGTATGAGTATTACTGTTAATTACGAGGATTCTGTAGAAATTGTACGGGTAGTAATTCTCGTGATGTATGACGTACTGGATGTACATAGGGATACCTGTTTGTCAAAATACAGTTAGTTTTACTTAAATGCTGTAACCATGGAGAAGAATAAACGTACATGCTGTACAGCCGTGCTTGCGTAGGCTAAACCCGTTGTAGTCAGCAATGGCAAATGAGCTTGGATCGCCAGTTAAGTTGAAACTCAATTGAGCTGATTTCTCCTCTGAGATGTCCAATCGACGGGTAATTTCGGACAGTTTCCCTTGCAGAGCTTTTCGTCGAACATTCCAGTCACCAAACGGATATAAAAGTACAACCCTTCCTTCTTTGTCTCTTGCCGTTGTGAAGTCAAGCACATATTCATTAGCATTCCTCTCGTCATATGGTAAATTGTCTGCGTCAACTTCTTTTCTCCACTTCAACGTCTGAAAAATTGTGACGGAGTAAATATTTAGAGACCACACACTCTTCTACAAAGTGACATGAGATGTTATTTAATTTTACCTTCTCCAATGCCTCTGTGGCTTTGCCAATATCAAAGTTTTTGGCCAAAATCCACTTTTTCAAGTATGCGTCTGATTTCATGTACGGGAGAGTGAGTTTAGACTCCACGGCAGAGCGCAACTACGAAAAATAGATCACATCACTCACAGTTAAAAAGATTTTCAAAAACGGTTTTACCTGTGCCACTGCCAATTTTTCCTTTTCAGTGAGTACTGGGGGTTTTGCCAAGGAGAATTGTAAGTAATAAAAGACGACAAACAACTGCTTGTAAGTTTTTAGTTGCATTTTGCACAGACTATTGCCTTAAAGTGATTGATGCAGCAGCAGCCTTCAATTTTGCAGTAAAGATTGCGATCAAGTTTTCTGGGGGAATGTTGCCGACGCAAGAATGGATTCCTTTTCCACTAAATTGGCCCTGAAATAACACACTTTATAGTCATGGAATCAATGAAATAAAGTTTAAAGAAAGCGTGATTGATCTATTTTTCTGGGAATAAAATTCAAACTAAGATGCCTGTGGAACTGGTTTTCAGTTTCACAGGAAAATAGATTGTAAGTTTTGCTTTTCAGTATTTGTATTTTTTACGGTTTCACGAGTAAAAGTGGGTGCTGCAATCTCGACATTGAGCCAACCCTTTTATATGCTTGAGGTTACATCCTCAATAAAGATGAGAACCGGTTAGGAAGAGCTAATTTATTAAGTAATGTTGAGCATTTATGACATCAAAGTTTCACAACGATTGATTATACCAGCGACAGAGACACCTTCCATTTCGTTTAAAGTGTCCAAGTGGAGGCCGTGTTGTCAGTGGAATAGCGTGGCCAGGAGGAAGCCAAATTCAAACTTTGCAAAGGAATTCAACCGTTGTCTATCGGTAGTTAATCGAAACAAATTAAATTATAATTCTAGTCAAATTGAAGACATTAACCGCTCTGGTAAGTTAATCACGGATGCTTTAATACAGCCTTTGATATAAAAGAACTGCAGTTTTTCAATTAATTTATCAATTGATGGCCACTTAGGTTAATTGTTCGGGTGAAATTGACAAGTCATGCCTTTTATGAAAGGATTGGCCCCGGTGCGTCGGACTATTGAATATCTGGACAAGAGCAGCCTCTACCTCAAGCCCTTTATTCGGATACTTGCCATCCACTACAACCGGAAGCAACAGAGCCACCAAGAGGTCAAGGACTTTGTCTTCTGGCACCTACCACACCTCCAGTACAAGAATCCGGATGTGCAGATACTCACAATCAAGGAACTCACACCAACTCCGTTCATACGTGTCTGGCTCAACAGTGGCAGGGACCTTCTGCTCGACGTCGATAGACAGACAAAGGATCAAATACATGAACGAATTGTCCGCTGCTTGTGCAAGTCTCCAGAAGGTAATTGATAATCGACACCCCTTATTTGAAAATTATCAATTGACGACACTTGTTTCATTTCAGAGCTAAAGGAGGAGCAAAAGGAAGAGGACGTGACCCATAATCCTGCTAATTTTGGAAGGGAGTGTGCCAAGCACTGCATGTGCGAAGTCCCCGGTCAAGTCCCCTGTCCCAATCTGGTTCCGCTGCCATACACGTGGCGTGGCAAATATAAGTTTGGCCACGCTGAGCTCGACGAATCAAAATATTTGTAATGTAGAATTTGCAGTTCCATTTTTGTATTTTGTGGACGTTTTACTCTTTTGTTTTGACGACGACGTAGGAATAAATAAAAACGGTAAAATTTTGATTTTGGAGAGAGTAATGTTAGATTTCGTTAGCCACTTCGGAGCGTGTGCCAAGCGCGCATGATTCTGTCACGAGCATTTGAAACTGCAGTTTCAAAGTAACAGAGTCCGAGGCCGACCATGGCTCCTGAAAGATGAGCTGCATGGTCCATTAGTTTCCAACCCGCAAGAAGGCCCACCGTGTCTACAGCCAGGATGCATTTGATTGCCTGAATAATTCACAGAAAGACAATGCAGTGAAATAATTCAATTGGTTTGAGGTTCCTTACTGTGTCCGCAGAGAATGTGAGACCAGGAATAAAAATGATCCCGAGTTCGATGTCTGGCATCTTCATACAGACGTAGGCGAGTACTGCCATCACAGCTCCAGACTGAAAACAAAAACGTTGTCGCAAGGTCATTGACCTTCGTATTTAAGTTTGCTCACGGCTCCAAGAGAAGGGACGTTTGAGCCCATAAGGAGTTTGTGCAGATGTGAGCCAAATGACGAAATGACTCCAGCAGATACGTAAGTCCCAAGAAACTGTTCCGGTCCCATGAGGGAAGTGGCAGCGGGCATGAAGGAGTGGAGAACGAACATGTTAGCGCCCAAATGGAAGATGGAGTAGTGACTGAATGTGGACAGTAGCATTGGCCAGCACACGGCACCTGCAAATTAAAAAGAATTTTTTAAATTAACCCGATTTTTGCTGATTAGGATTCAATCTCACGGGAAATGGGCGTGGCAGTAAAGTAAGTGACCATTCGACTGGTGAGTCCTGGATATGTGCCAGGCAGTGAAGACAAGGGCATTGACAGCGAGGATTGGCCAGAAGATCCGGTCAGAAGGAGTCGCCTTTTCCCACCACAAACGAATTGAGTTACGAAAGTCAAACCTCTTCTAATTTTTGGATTTTAGGTTTAAATTGCGTAAAGGAAATGGAAAGGAAAATTTAAGGTAAGGAATGGAAAAATTTGAAAAATTATTGTAATTGAATTTAACTAAATGAATTGCCTGTTGCTTTTACCTCCTGTGGATCTCTGGCTAGGCCTGATGTAAGCGACCCAGTTCGACTGATTTTACTCCTGTGATTCTCATACTGCCAAATGGTACTACCGACGAAACTTCCACCGACCACCTGAAAAGCAGCATCATTTGAAATTCAGAAAATGATTAAGGATAGTCTGACTAACGAATGTCGTGAAAATGGCTGGCTTGATGACTAGATCCATGAGAGAAGGCATGCTGCCGCCGCCGCTTTCGCTGAGCTGTGTAAGGACGATGTTTTGCTTGCCCTTGGGAGTGTCTCCTCTGCCGCTTCGAATGCCTCTTACATGCTGCGGTTCATTCGAGTTCTTCAGGAACCACTTGACCTTTGGCTGCTGCGGCAGAAGTTCCTTCCAATTACTCCGATGACCACCTCCGATCCATCCAGCTCCGCAAAATCCGCCACCCAATTTTGATTTAGTATTCACCAATTTTGAAATAAATCTGTGAAAGAATACAATGCAGTTTAGTTTGTTACGATTTGATTCGAATTGCTAACACCATTGCCAAGCCCCCCGCCTCTTAAAACTTCCCGTCTCCAATCCCTCAACCCATCAAGGTTTCGGTTCCATAAAAACTTGTGTCTTTTCTTGGACAAACATGCATGACCTTCCATGACCCTTTCAATGACCAAACAGTCCAAAGAATTAAGAAAAGCTCCACAGCATCCTGGGCTTGGGTAAAACTTGGCCAGAAAAAAAAACACCAACATTTTAATTTTACATGATTCAGAGTGAAAAATTGATTTAATTTAGAAAACATCAAAAGAAATGTTCATGAATTGCTGTGAATTGTTATGAAAAAGTTGCAAAAAAATTATGGGCCTAAACGAGAATTGAACTCGTGACCATTCGCACCCAAAGCGAATATCATACCACTAGACCATTAGGCCTCACTGATGAACAAGACACTCAAAAGACAGATTTGTTACGGGTGCGCCCTGAATAAGAACAACCAAGTTATAGAGCAAAAGGGAATGAAAATTGTACCAATAATATTCCTGAATTCCTAATGAATTGAAAACAAAGCATATTCGTGTGTTTGTTGTGCAGTTACCTTTGACCTGTTTCAGACTGAAGAAGTGTTTGTACTGTTTTCCGAACAGACATCGATGACCCGGTTCCAACACAAAGTGGCTGACTGCAATTCTTAGAGCAACGGTAGGCACTGGCTAATTTATTCGTTTACCGGCTATGCCGCATTGGCTGTTGAGAAAGTTAAAAATAAGATCCTTCCCAAAGGAATTTGCAAATCACAAATCATGCAAATGGCAACACCAAAAGGCGCCACTGAATTCTGAAACGGAAAATGAGACTTTCCAAATCGACTACCCTAAAATGAAGACTTCCGGTTGGAATATTTCTGAAATTAATTCCTGTCCTTAGACATATTTTCAATTAATAACAAAAAAGGAAATGCCAATGAAGTAAAATCGATGTTATAACCAGCGAAAGATTAAAATTAAGTAGTATTCCCATTTGACAACAAAACTACACTACGTTTCGAATCTCAACCTTTGTCTTATGGTTTTAGAAAATCCTATTTGAAAACCATATTATCATATAAAAACTTATTTGAACTACCAACTTTTAGGATGATTGTGATTACGATTCAGAAGTTAAATCGTTTACTCGGTAAACAACGAAACAATTTTGCTTCCGCCTACGGTGTGTTTCCTGGAAACCGGATATGATCTAAAGAATTGAAAAGAATTTTGGTTGTTGAAAGGTAGGAATTACTACTTTCGAATATTTTCCAAGTCAGAGCTTTATAATGTTGAGGTAATTAGCTAAAAGGGCCTTAATAAACCACCAGTTAACTCCTACAATAGATTTTGGACTTTGCTTTTTACTTTAAATTAATTGACCCATTTGGCTGAAGCAGGGCAAAATTAGTTCAACTTATTCGATTCTCTAGCTTCTTTACCCCTGTAGGAAAAGTGATCTGAAACTCGGTATTTTAGAGGGCCTTCAAATGATTAAAAAAGAAGGCAATCCAAAACAAAAATCAAAGAATTCCTCAATCAAAATCTCCAGCTTTTGGATTTGTGAGCGAACGATTGCTGCCCCCTAAACAGGAATCGAATTGGTAATTGGCTGTGGTAAACTGGAACTACCATTAGCCGAACAATGAATACCTCAACACTAGTACCGTAAGTAGAGGAGAATGATGTAGTCACCAATTGCCACGGCTCATAACAAGCCACACCGTACCTTTAATGTCTACTAAACTTAATCTCGTTGGACTTTGTAGGATGTTGTGGCGAAGGACGATTGGCTCAGCCCTCCAGTGCCATCGGTATCCCCTTCAACCGAGTGTTTTGTCCAGATGGTATGCCAATTAAAATCTTCTATGTATTAGAAATAGAATTTTAACACGTTACTATTGTGTTCCTTTCAGCATTGCAACAAGTACCCACAGTTATTCTTCAACGAAGGCGGAGGAGGACTTTTTTGACAAGAACAAGCGACTGAATCGGCCAATGTCGCCACACCTAACAATCTACCAGCCTCAGATCACCACCATGCTTTCTATCACGCATCGTGGAACAGGACTGGCATTGGCTGGACTGACGTCGGCATTTGCAGTTGGTAAATGATTACTAAATATAAACTAATGGAATAGATTGACTGACGAAGTTATTAACATTTAATTTCTTTTTAGGATCCCTTGTCAGTGGTGCCCCGTTTCCGGAATGGTTGGCAGCCATTGAAGGTGCACATTATGGGCCAGCTATTATTTTTGTGGCCAAGTATCTCCTGACCTTCCCCTTCTTCTTTCACACTTTCAACGGAGTTCGTCACCTGGCCTGGGACTTGGGTAAGGGGTTCGAACTGAAACAAGTATATGTGTCAGGCTACGCAGTCCTTGGGTCATCAATCCTCGTAGCACTTGCTGTCGCAGCCATGTGAATATGATGCAGAAATAGCTCAGTTAGTCACACGGAGTGTATAGGAAGCGTTACATTCTAAACATGTATTTAACTAGATTTGTTCCAAAACGAATGAAAATTGGAAGGAATAAATTGGAAAAACGCTTTTCTAAAAGTCTGACTAAAATTAATCCATTTTGAAGAAAACGACCACATCCGTGCCCAGCCCAACACAACCAGCAGCACCCTAGCCGCAGGCAGCGCAATCAGTCCAGCTGATTTTCAGATTTCCATTTAGATTTTCTCGAAATTGTGATTCATTTTCACGATTAATTAACAATTATCTTGTGTTGGAATTGGGACCCACCTAAATCAATTATAAGGTAAGTTAGTGGCCTGATTTAATCACATGCAACATTCTTGTAATGGTTCTAATAAATAATTTTAAACCTCTTCTAACTTCTTAGCTGAAGTGAGGTCGAGAGGTCATTCAAAATGCCGAAAGCAGAAAAGGGTTCGATCAAGTACTTGGCCAACAAGATGAAGGCCAAGGGACTCCAGAAACTCCGTTGGTACTGTCAGATGTGCCAGAAGCAGTGCAGAGACGAAAATGGCTTTAAATGTCATACATCGTCAGAGTCACATCAAAGGCAGCTTCTACTGTTTGCAGCAAACCCTTACAGATACTTGGATGAATTTTCAGGGTAATGTGTTTATATATGCTAGTCAAATATGTATGTACATGAGTATTTGAACTTGTTTCCTTTGTCCCATTCCAGTGAATTTGCTCAGGGATACATTGAGCTTCTTCGTCGTCGATTTGGGACAAAGCGAGTCAATGCAAATCAAGTCTACCAAGAATACATTTCGGATAAGAATCATCTCCATATGAATGCTACAAGATGGATGAGTTTAACTGGATTTGTCAAGTGGCTCGGAAGTAAAGGGCATGCTATTGTTGACGAAACTGAAAAGGGCTGGTTTGTGGCATGGATTGACAAGTACGTTGTTTAATCACTAAAGTCTTAATCCAGAAGTAATCACTTTCGTAATTTTGAAGAGATCCTGAAACCATTGCACGACAGCAGGCTCTTGCCAAGAAGCAAAAGATGGACAAAGACGATGATGAACGGATGACCGAGTTCCTGGAGAAGCAAGTAAAGTTATATTCACTTGTGTTCCTTTTGTTTTCTACAAATTATTGCACCATTTTACTAGGTTGAGCGTGCAAAGCACGAGGAAGAAGAAAAGGAATCCAAGTACACTGAACTGAAACGAGACAATGAGGATGAAAAGATTGTCGTTAATCTTAGCCTCACAACTGGGGAGGGGAAGGAGGTCAAAAAGGAGAAACCAACCACCTCCTCTGCTGTCAATGTATTCAAATTAGCGGCTTCCAGAGAAGCTGCGAAGTGGGAGACTGGAAGCATAAGAAGTACAACGTCCTCCGTTGCCTCTAAGAAACGTAAAACAGCACTGGAGGAAATACGAGAAGAGGAAGAGCGAAGGAAGGCCAAGAAGATGAACAAAGATCATTGGTTACATGACGTACGATCTTACATTTCCTTCAGATTTACGAAGTGTCTAATTTGGTATGATTTTGCAGGGTATCGTTGTGAAGGTCATGACGAAGCGACTCGGTGATAAGTTTTACAAGGAGAAAGGTGTGATTGTCCAAGTGATTGACAAGTACGTGGCTGTAGTCAGAATGATCAGCAATGGCACAAGGGTCAAAGTCGACCAGGAACATCTAGAAACAGTCATTCCGTCACCTGGTAAAAAAACTTACAATTTACGCTACACCATACCTTACTTGAATCTTACTTTGTGTTAGGAAATCCCGTTCGAATAGTCAACGGAGAATTTTGTGGACAAGAAGGAACTCTGATGACCATCCACATCGAGAAATTCAGTGCTACGATTAAGCTCAAAACTGTAAGCTATTTTACTAATACGTCACATCGGAAAATTACATTCAAAATTGATTCTGAATTGTCGTCTTGTTTTAGGGTTCTCAATCTGGGAAATCGCTGGAACTCCCTTACGAGTATTTTAGTAAAATCCCCATAGAGTCTTCATCCTCTTAATCGCTTTAAACTTTTTTTAAAATTAAAGTCTATTTTATTAAAATTACGTTTTATCGATCGCGTTCCCTTCAGAATTCGTCTTCTGCTTCTTCTACTTTCTCTCCCCTTTCCTCAGCACTCTTCACTGGACGTTCAAGTTGCATCGCTTGAAGTTCATCATCACCCAAGCACCTTGTCTGATTCACAGGGAACAAATACTCCAAGTCGATTGCATAGAAGCCAACCTTTTCCTTCAAGTAAGCAACTGTGACGCTGTCCAAGTAAGGCTTTCGACTCAGGACGAATGTAGAAAGGAACTTCTTGTTTGGCTCTGGATCGGAGCAATGGAGGAGCAAAAGCCAACCAGTGTAGTCAGTGTCAATCACATCCTAAAATACACTTTGTCAGAATCAGAAGCAATTTTGTATTGATCTTACGGTATTGTAAATCCCACGATCTAAAACAGCAAAAACGAGATGAGTTTAGAAAAAAATTTCATGGATTATCTTACAGTGATCTTCAGTGTGTCTCCAGTGTTCGGGTCTCCTTGGATCTGGGATTTGCCAGGTCATGTTCCCCGTTTGGATTTCGTCGTTTGGGTCATTTGCGTATCTATAAGTCATACGCATGCGCATGTCCATGTAACCGCGGGAGAGTCCGAATTCCACACGCATGCAGTCATACGTTAGAGCCTCTTCTGAGCTTGAGTAGTAAAGGGCCACGAACCACTCGCCCAACATCTGAAGAAAATTCAAGGTTCCCAATCCCAATTCTAAACACAATGTTTCACTTACGGCGAAGATGTTGAACTCTGGCATGGGTTTGACCTCTGGACATTGACTTGAGACGACTGGTGCAACGGATTCATCAGACTCACCTTTGACAGACAAAGTGAGGATGAAGAACAGGCTCCATTTCAGCCACATTGTTCCTTGACAATCCATTCCGAACTGAAGCGTGGGTGGCTGGAGTCATTCTTATCTCCATCCTGTTTCCGCTTCCGCTCGTCTTCACTTGTTATTACTCTTTTTCTCACACAATATCTGTAGCAATTTATTCCATATTTTGTTTCTAATCAAAGCGATGGCGTAGTAAGCGTAAATCAATGGAGGGAGTCTAGAATTAATGGCAGATTAGTCAAAAGCCACACGGACAATATTTGGTAATTATTAATCTGAGTCTGAATCATTCCTCCGCCTTCCCCCTATTTTGGACATGAGGGCATCTTGGATTTTAGGCCGTGGATCTTTCTCAATGCTCGACTTCACTGCACCAACACGACCAAGGAGAAACTCAAATTCTGAAATTAGAAAATGAATGTGAAACTCAAACTGGAATGTTCTACATTGTCGTTTATGTACCGTCGATTGTCAAGTTTGTTCCACGGAGTGAGTCTGCTCCTACGAATTGCTTCTTCATTTCTCCCTGGTAGTAGATGAAGATCGTGGGGACGTTCTTGTCAGGGTAGTTTTCTATACAAACGGTTGAGATACTCTTGATGAACTTTGTAGTGGGGAACTTCCTTGCTAGTTGACTCATAAAGTGGTTGAGCAAACTGCACATTTGGATCCTGTGAAATTAATCAAGTTACAAGAGTGATATGTAGAATGTTGTGGATATCAATTTGTATGTACCCTTGTTTGTACAGATGAAGGACTACCCAGACTCCATCCCCAGCCTTGTTCACTTCCTGCACGTAGTTTTGAGCAGTGATCTCAAGCACCTCTCCAAATTGAGACTTGGCTAGCTCAGCTTTGATTTCCTGCATCCGCTTCTCCCGGAATTGCAGTAGGATGGCTTCATCTTCGTCATCTTCTAGCTCATCCAGGTCATCCAAACTTAGTTTCTCCAATTGAACACCACTGGTCTTCTCCTGGACTGTTGCATCGATCATACTGAGGATTTCATTTTCAGTAATCTCCTTTTCTGCTTTGGCCTTTGGAGGGAGTATCCCCTGAGCTCGGAGGGCGTCATTCCACTGCGTATCTTCATTCGGGTTTTGCTAAATTACAATTACAAAATGAATCACCAAATGCACATAGCAATAGGAGTCCCTTTCGGCTCTCGTTTAAGGCCCCTTTCCCTCGCTTTCTCAATCCCATGCCTCCCTCCACTACCACCAAATCAACCCACACTCATCACACC